>JAQZBX010014337.1:16728-38849 GCA_029593785.1 Cabassous unicinctus
AAAAAAAAAAAAAAAAGAGGTAAAACATGTAGTATGTAAGGCAGCGAGCAATGCTATGAAGTCCAGTTGGCAAAGGGGAAAGAGAGTGCTGGAGATAGAGAAAGTGTGCATTGTAAATCGTGTGGTCACCAAGGCCTCCTGAGAAAGCGACATTTGCACAAAGACCTGAGACAGGTTGAGGGACTGAGTCATGCACCTGTCTGCAAAAAAGTGTTTCAGGAAAGAAGAGCAAGTACAAAAGTTCTGAGGCAGGAGTGTGCAGAAGTGTTCCAGAAACAACAAGGAAGCCAGTGTGTCTGGAGCAGAGAGGGTGAGGGGCAAGGTGTTGGGAGAAAGAGTCAAAGATTGGACTGGGAGGTAGGTTGCCGGTCTCATAGAGCCCTGAAAAACCTCTAGATGGAGAGCTATTGAAGGTTTTAAGCCGAGGAATTTTATGTTGTCACTTAGATTTTTAACAGGCTCACTGGGAAGCTGTGCTGAGGACAGATTGCAGGGCAGTAGTGAGGCGGGGGTCAGAAAAGAAGGGCAGGCAAGAGGCTATTGCAACCATTCAGGTGGCTTGGTCCAAGGTGGCTGTACAGTGCAGGTGGTAAGAAGAGTTTGCGCTTGGGGAATATTTAAAAAGTCGAGCTGAAAGAATCTGCTGTCGAATTGTGTGTAGGCTATGAAAGAAACGAGTTCAGGAATAACTCTTGGGCTTTGGCTTGAGCAGCTGGAAGGATGGAGTCGCCTTTGGCTGAGATGGGGCAGATTGGGGGACAACAAATTGGGGGTGAGGGGTGGTTGGGAATTCTGTTTAGAGCATCTTAAGTTTGAGATTCTATTAGATATCTATGGAGAGATGTCAGGTAGGCATTTGAACATGTCTGGATTTGGGGTGGAGGTAAAAATTGGGCAGTCATTATTATATAGATAGTTGTCAAAAATAAGAGTCAGTATGAGATTGCCAAGGAGAGGGTATAGAGCGAAAGTCCAAGGATGGAGCTCTGGAGCCCTGTAGTACGAGGTCAGGAGTGTGTGAAGAGTTAGCAAAAGATACTTAGAATGAGTGGCCAGGAGGTGGTGCTTGGAAGCCCAGTGATGAAGTTGTTTGTTGAGCAGAGGGAGTGATCAACCGTGCTGTCAAATGCTGTGGATAGTTCAGTAAGATGAAGACTTGGAATTGACCATTGGACTTAGCAATGTGGACTAAATCACTGATGACCTTGAATATGTGTTTGGCAGTTCTTAAGAGCCAAATCAACTCTGGGGCACTGGAGGGTTGCATTTGAGGATCAAACTGTAGAGGTGGCAGTGTCAAGGAAAGCACATCCCGCGTGGCCCTGCTGAAGCGTCAGCTGCCCTCTCCAGGCAATCTACTGCTTCTTTGTCCTCAGACCATAGCCACCTCTTTGTGTCTCACTGATAAGTCCTCTGATATCTGTCAACCTCCAGTTTTTGTTTCTGTTTTCATTAAGTGCCACCACAGTGCTTGGCACATAGTAGATGATCGATAAGTATCCAAATCAATGAATAAATTGAAAAATGAATGCTGTTGGAGAAATAGGTCGCAGCCAACAAATCACTAGTTTTCTTCACCTACTGTTAGTCTGTACCTTCCAAGAAGCAGACACCAGGATGAAATTAGCCATGTAAGAGATTTTCTAGGAAATGCTTTTGGGAGGAAAACAGGGAGGGATCCCGCGGAGGTGAGAATGCCATCAGAATTTGAAGGAGAAGAGAATAAAAATTGGTTAAATGGCAAAAACAAACAAATAAACAAACAAACAAAAAGCCTTGCAGGAGACCAGGAAGGAAGGAGATTTGGAAGGCTGGAAGCATTTTAAACTCTGACGCAGTTCTAAGAAAGTTTTGGCAAAGCTGATGAGAAGTCCTTGAGCCACAGATACCTGTTTGAGGAATCCTCTGTCTTCCAGAAAAGGGCCTGCCTTATAGTCCTGCCACACTCAGTCACTGGCTGGGGGCAGCCCATGGGAAGCACGGCCTTAGTGTCAATGTGGTGATGGATTTCAGAATGCAGTAATGAGGGTTGTTCATCAATTATGCCACCTGCAGCCAAAATCCAAGAGGCACATTTTCATGGCGACCTCATATCCCATGTCTATTTGTGACTTCCTACTAAATCAAATTATTTTATATACATGAGTAAATGAAATCAAAGAACCAAAGGAAATCTGAAAAATGGTCTTGCCAGGTCTGAAGTCAACTACCTGAATATCCATAACACTACTCAGTTGAATGAGTCAACCAATAGTTAAACCATAAGTTAGTTCAACCATAACTTAGGCAATTTAGAACTGGTTTGAGATTAATCTTTTCACATAAATGACTAAAACATTAGCAATATCTCATAAGACAATAATTTCATATCTTTTAATAGGCAATGCAAGACAAATGAAAAGCAAACAAACAAAGTCTCTTTCTGTCCTGCTCCCAAATGACCTCATTACTTACTAGCCTTGAATCAGCCCAGAGCCAAGATTGCCTCCTTTTCTTCCATATTCTAGTTCTCTTCCCACACTTGAAATTCCCATCAAGGTTATTCTTCAGATCTACTCCAGAAAGTCAAATGACAAAGCTACTTGCTTTCAACCTCGTTTTCGATGGAACCCATTCATCCATTCGTGCTTTTATAAAGATGTAGAATCAAGAACCATGTACTGAGGACATACTTTTTGCAAGGTGGGTATTGGGTGAATCCAAAGTTAGTGCTTTTCTGATAAAGGAAAGAATGAAGGAAACCGTTTGGCTGCTTTTCTCAACACTGTGTGCTAGGATTGCTGTCATATTATGTGTCCATTTTCAAAAGAAGGGAACTGAGTCACAGAAATAAGAATAATTTTATTTTTGCACAGCTCTATTTGATTCAATACCAAAGTCAGAAATCATATGAAATTTTCTATTCCTGCACAAGGCTGGGACCATTACCTCGAGGTTGCGTGACTTTCTACAGCCTGAGCAAACCAGCACCTGAGAGTCACGCATTGTATGTCCATGAAAAGAAATAAATGTACTTTTGCAACTGAATATCGATTCTTCTGCGGCCTGTCATATTAGACACACCATTTCACTTGAACAAAGCAATTTTTATAGCGTTGTAGAGAGAAAAATTAATAGCTACAGGATAAATTTTTTTTCTGCCTCTCCTTAAGTGAGAGCTTCTGTTTTTAATTTGCCGGTAACCATTTTATCTCCTGCTTCTGGCATTCTCCCTACTAATAGCTGTGCATTAAAGTGAGGGAGAAAAGAGGCTCACAGAGCTCGCAGGGAAATTGAGTTTTCCTTCTTTTGCAGAGTGAAAGAAGCCAGGAATTAATAACTGTAGGATGGATTTTATAATTGTCCACTTTCTCTAAAGAATCAAAGTCACAACTGCCCCTAACCATGCAGCACCACAAAAATCTGTTTCTAGGGACAAAACAAAAAACTCTAGTGGCTCATTCACTTCCTTTAGAGTATCCATTTACAGGCGCTTTAATTATTCTACTCTGAGGAGTTGAGCAGTTCAGAAGGGGTTAAAATAACTTTCTCAGGCTTCCAATAGATTACTTCCTATTTTGGAACCTCAAGGTCATAGACTCACAGACCTAGAATGGTCCCTAAGAGGTGTCACCTGTTATTTTGTTCAATACAGAAATGGTCAAAATGCAGCTTGGAGGTAGCAATCAGACCTTTATGTAAAGTTCTCTGAAGCAAGAATAAAGAAAAATGTGACTACTCTCAATTGCGGTGATTAAATGTAATCCTATATTCTTTCTAAGACCTGATATAAAACAACTACATATGGATATGTGATCCTGGAGACATCTGCCAATTTTATTTCATATAATAAATTACTATTTTTAGTGAGGTCATTGGTCGGTAACACTAGTAAATTCTGGCTCCCATCCTTGTTTAGTTTGGACACACTTTCTGGAATCTTATGGACGTAATTACACCTTGGCATCCCGTACAGATGAAAATCTATATAATCTTTAGCCTAGTTTACAGAGACCACAGAAAGCAGGATTATGCAATATTTTGTTCCAGAAAGTTCTTGCCCTATTTTTAATTCTTTTCAGTGTTTCTTATTCTCTTAAAATAAGTTATATATTAAAATATATATATGATGGGGAGTGGATGTGGCTCAAGCAGTTGAGTACCTGCTTCCCACATGGGAAGTCCTAGTTCAGTCCCTGGTACCTCCTTAAAACAAAAACAAAACAACAAACAAACAAATGAAAAAAACCATTTCAGGGGCTCCGATGTGGCTCAGTGGTTGAGCACTGGCTTCAATCTGCGGCCCTGCTATCTTGATTAAGTAGCTTCTCCGCCAGTGTACCAGGCTGCAATAATCATGGGGTTTTTTTTTTTGACACTTTACTCAAAGATCTTATAATCTAAGCAAAAATAACCTGCAAGACTTTATTTTTGCTTATCCATGTAAAAAATTATTTTGGCAAATCTATTTGGGCAAGGACCCCACTGGGTGCTGTGGAGAATTCCTGCAGTCCACAGAGATCCAGAGACTTCCAAAGCTGGGCACATGGCCCAATCCTCACACTGTTAGCAAGATAGAAGAAAAGGTCAGGGAGGGGCACAGGGGGTACCTCTTTCTTTTCTTGGGTCCTTGTTTTTTGTTTTTTTTTTTAGAATCAAGGAAACTTTTTCTAAAAATCCCCCAGAGCTTTCCCCTATTTTTTGGCTGGATTTGGTCCTGAAACCATTACTATAACTATCATGAATAAAAGGATGACATTACAATGTTTGGCTTAGACTAACAATTTCAGATGGAATACATGTTGGGAAATCAACCACATAGCCACAACAGGCATATAAACAAATTACTAAAGTGCAAGATAGGAAATTAACCATAAAAAGACATGACTCAAATTCTTTGAGAGACAAACCTGGAGAAATTGTTTCCAGCTGGCAATGAAGAAAGAACCAACATATGAGTCTTGAAGACTGGAATTAGGCATAAGATGGAAAAGGCCATTTTAATGTGAAAATCAAGAAATGGAAATGGGAAAGACTGGGACACATTTAAGGACATTACCGTTGGCTGAGATAAATGGTATGGGAAGGTGTATCAGTTAGTTTTTGCTGTGATAACAAATAGCCCCCAAATCAAGGAGGCTTACAATAACAGTCACGTATTTCTTGCTCACAGATCTGCAGGTTGTCTGCGGCTCATTTAGCTTTGTTCCACTTGTCTTTTTATTCCAGGAACCAGGCTGAAAGAGCAGCCCCTATCTGGGATATGAACTTCTTATGACAGGGGGCAGAAACCCAAACCTATGGTGAAGTTCCTAGGGGCCCAGTGGTATAGAGAATGTTAGCATATGGCCTTGAGATGAAGGCCTACTACTACTAAGAGGCCCATTGTCTAGTGACCTCTTTGGAGTCTGGAGGCAACATATGTCAACATATGACATTTAAGTGGGCTGTTCCAATCTCTTTACCAAAAGGCTCTGCTGCGTCAGCTCCAGGCTATTCTGTAAGGGGCTCTACAACTTGGCCACTGTGATCTAGCAGATCTGTGCCTGTGGCACTTAGAGACGCTGTAGAGAGCCTTTAAAAGCCTAGAGTAGTGAAATTGTTCTAAAATGTTTGCGGTCATGAATGCACAACCTTGTGCCTTTGATTAGACACTTTGGACAGATCAAGTGGTATGTGAATATATCTCAATAAAATGCCTTTTTAAAAAAGCCTAGAGAGGAGAATTACTGTGCAGACCCTTAGGATGTGGATGCATAGCAATGCCCTCTCCTGCAAAGCAACTCTTATCCTTATGAAAACCAGCTATGGGTAGAGAAAGAATTCTTGACCATGGGAACCAAATTATCATACTGCCACTGTCTCCACAAAGTAAGTCTTGTGGCAAATGCCTGTCATTGGCAAATTCTAACCCGGAGCACTTCAGAGTAAGGGATTTGGGGAAATGCAATCCCTGGCTACTCTGCAAGGCGGAGGCGGCCTTAGAAGGGGTGGCAGTGATGTCAAGCAGACAAAGGCAGTCAGCACAGAAGAGGAGAGGGAAACGAGGTTGGAAAGATAGATGGGGATTCAATCACGGAGGGCTTTAATGCTCTACCAAGTAAAAAGGCAGTAAGGAGATATTTAAGGTCTTATGTAGAAGGGCGGCATGAGCTGGAATTTCCTTTGAAGCTCTTTCAGTTCTCTGTAGGCAGAAAGGTCACAGCTGTACTCAACAGAGTCTTATAATCACACTTATCCCTTAACTGTTTACCTACTTTGTGCCCAGCACTAAAATATATCCTTTCATCTAATCTTTGCAATTAAATCCTTTTAATCCTTTTTATATATATAATCCTTGCAAGGTAGAGTCTATCATCGCTATATTTAAGATGAGGAAACTGAGGCTCAGCGAGGTTAAGTAACTTGCTCACCTTCCCCCAGCTGGTATCAAAGCAGTTTTGCCTGATTCCAGGGTCCAAACTTGTTCCACTATGTTAGACTATCTCTTCCTGTGGAGTAAGACACAGAGAAGGGGGCCCTACAGCCAGAGACGTTCCAAGGGGTGAGCCACTCTGGAGGACTGAAATTCCCTCTATGAATTCATTCCCTTATTTATCCATCCATTCAGTAGATACTTATTTAATAGCAGGGAATGGTCTAGACCCTGGAAGGGATGCTGTCATTGTGAGAAGAGGGGCTAAAAGTTATGCAATTCAGAGACAATTTGAGGGGTACTATTGTAGCACCTTTAAACTGTGGAATTTTAGGCATTGTATTTAACTCAGCTCCAGGTCAATTAAACCCGGCTATACTTGCTGGTTTAATTGCCATCTTCTCCACTAAGGTCTAAATTCCAAGAGGGTAGAACTATGTCTGTTTTGTACTTCCAGTGTCTGGCACAGAGTGATTGCTTAATAAAATTGGATGAGTAAATGTTGGAATGACTGACTGGCAGAAGAAATGATAGGAAACACAGCTAATTGACTTCTGCTGTGGCTGGAAGAATTAGCCCATAGTCTTCCTCTTGCTAGTGGAACTATTCCTTCAAACCTTGACTCTCTGTCCCTCACACACTCTCCAGAAATGGTGGTAACAGCCTAATAACTGTCTTCCTGTGTTGTGTCACTTCCCTCTGCTCTCTTGCCACAGGGTAACATTTCTAAAACAGAAACTTCATTCATCATGTTATTCTCCCACTGACAAACCTTTGAAGAGCCTCCATTTGACTCCAAAGTCTAGCAAACATCTGAGGCCCCTTTGACAATCTGTCCTCAGTCCATCTCTCCAGCTTTATTTCCATCACCTGCGGGCAGATCCCCCAATCCAACCCCCTAGACACAAAACTCCATCCATACGAGGCTGTTTCCAATTCTTTAAACACTCCAAACCCCCCGCCCCAAACTCCAACTTATCCTTCCGGTTACTATAGCTCAAATATTGTCTTAACCCTCACAGCCCGTTCTGAGCCAGTGGTGCCTTCCTTTGAGATCAATATCATTTTGTTATCATTCTACTGTAGTTCCTCCCATACCGTGTTCTGGTGATTTATTTCCATGTCCATCTCTTCCAAGACTTAGAGTTCAGAGGGAAGGCTTTTTTCATCTTCTCATGGGTAGTTCCTAGAGGTGTCAGCAGGTCATCGGTGTCTAACCTATGGTGGTTGGATGAATGAGCCTGCGAGTAAATGACAGGCTTCCCTCCACCCCAAGGGATTTCACTCCCTGCTGCTCTGTCTGCCTGTTACAGACTGTCCCCCGATTCTCTGTCTGCCACCAACAACAGAGAGATTTTCTGTGAATGCTCGGTGTACATATTACATCATTGCGGCCACACGATCACTCCCACGGGTGGCAGGAATCTGGTGTGGTGTGTCTGTGGCCAGGGATGTTCCTCATACATGATGCTATAGAGCAGGCTGAGCGATTTAAATCCGAGATGTCGCCCTTGCATCAGCTTGACCCACTTTCACCCTGGCTCTGCTATTCTGACTAATTTGCAGGCCAATTTGTGAAAAGAAAAAATACGCAGTTGATGATTATGTGAATCTGATGGTTGCACTGTGAATCGCGCCACGCCAATACATCAAGGCATGTTCTCGAAAGCATGCAGAAATAGTGATTTTTTTTTTAAGTTCAATAATGTTGAGGATATGACCAGACCTGCTTGCTTTCTGCAGAGAAATATTCCTTGCACCTTTGTGACAACTATGAGGATGACAGCAAACTTTCATCTTCCCTGACAAGATAATTCAGACATTTTCCTCCGGGAAAGGTGATTGATCATTCAGTACTGCTCAAGAATAACGTGGAGTGTATAAAAGCACTCACAGAGCTCCATTTTTTATAGCTGCCTCCTTTGAAAACATGAGAGAACACACAGGACGTTCTTCATTAAATCAGGAGTCTGCTTGTCATTTTTATTTCTAAAGGCGCTTGAGGACAGGGGGCTGTGAGAAGACGCCATTTCTACTCCACAGTGTAGACCTAAAGCGCTGTCGTCAGCCTCCCCACATACCCTAACCCAACTACTCTGGCTGACCTTGATCCCTCTCCTCTCTGAACTCTTAAAAGCTCTTTCTTCCTCAAGCTTACTGCAGAACGTTTATTATATTGGGCCGTGTACTTTTCTCTTCTTTTTCTTGTTCCAGGTAGAGTTAAAGCTTCTCAAGGACAGGGCACCTAACATATGCCTCATGGGTTACCCCCATTGTGCCCAGCACAAAGCTGAGGACATAAATGGTGCTCAATAAATAACTTGAGTGATACATGCCCAAGCACAAAGAGTAAATAGAATGTGTGAAAGATTCATCATATTATGTCAACTTCTGTTCAGGCAACTTGATAAGAAGTCATCACCGATTTATAACTCAACATTATTTCTTCTGTAACCTAAGAAACAAATGATGCTCCACTGGCCAAGGACACATCCAGTTCCCTGGCAACCAGAAGCTGATCTCTTAGCCCCTGATAACTTGGGGATGGTTTTTAACAATAGGACAGAAACATCCTTTATACACATTCTTGAACCTTACCAAGATACATTGGCAAGGTGAGGAATACTGAAACCATTCTGTTGTCATATCTTTAAAATGATAACTGACCACTGCAGAGCCCTGCAAGAAGGCACTTCCAAGAGTAAAGTGATAGGATGATTTTGGAAGAAACAATTGACATATTAGAATTCTCCAGTCAGCTAAAGAAAGGCTGATATGAGATACAATCAGAGTTTATAAAATCATGAAAATAGAGTCACCACAATTTATCTACCAAGCCCTGTAATTCTACCACCTAAAGACACTAGGCAAACAGCTGGCTTGACAACCCATTATTTAATGACAGCATGATTCAAGATATAAATAGATCTTAGAAGGATTGGAGTCAATTAATGGTGCATGGAGTCATAATATACTATTAAGAGAAATCAGGGACACTGGGGTTCATGTGCTGAAGGGCAAGTTACCATGCTTCCTTGGAAAAATCTTACTTGATGGCTCTTTGACACATAATCCTGAGGGAATGAGGGTATTGTGTTTCTCTATTATATGTCTTACATTCTTATCCTCTAGAATGAAATTATCATTTCTTACTCTGAATTCCAACAGAATTTTATCTGTACCGACAATATAATCCATATACTTTCGGCCTTCTATTACAAGTTTGTGCATGTCCTATTTCCGAGTAGTTTTAGAGGTCCTTGACAATAGGAATGATGATGATGGTGGTGGTGGTGGTGGTGAAGATTACAATGGTCATGTTGACAATAAGAGCTAACATTTATTATGCTCTTACTATGTGCCAGGTTTTATTGGTTCAGATTCATTTAATCACATTGCCTTCATTTTTGTATATCCATTGGATCTAATAACACTTGTAATAAAATTATCTGCAAATTCAACAAATGCTAAGTGTGGGCAAGTGAATCATGTACCCCAGCAAAAGGCACGTTCTTAATCTTAATCCATGCTCTTGTGGGTGTGAACCATCTGTAAATAGGACCCCTCTGAAGGGGTATTATCAGGTAAGATGTATAGTAGACACATTGGTGAATAGAGTCTTCTAAGATCCTGTTTATCTGTGGCCCAGCTGAATGAGAATGGACCTTAATCTGTATGGCTGGAGGCTTCATAAACAGAAAGCAGAAGTCAGAGAAAGTCCAGGAAGACACCAGAAGTCAGTGGAAATCAGAATTATAGACACAAGGAGACCAGGTGACAGGCGGCAGAGAGGCAAGCCAAGGAACCCCAAGGATGGCATCAAGCCAACACCAGTTCACTACATTCTTTGGGGGAAAGCATGATCTTGTCAACACCTTGATGTTGGACTTCTATCCTCCCAAACCATGACCCAATAAATCCATGTTATTAAGCCAACCATTGTGTGTGGGATAGCATAGCAGCTCTGGCAAACTAAGACAGTAAGCAAATTTGCTGGTTTATTTTCCCTTTGGGTAACTTGGGAACCTGGGATCAAGGTGGCATTACTAGTTTTTCTCCTCCTCTGTAATTTTTCAGAAATCTCTTCTACCAGGCAGGGCCACATCTTTTGATGTCATAATTAATTTCCTGCCAGTTCCTGGCGCAGGGACTAACAAGGTCTTATAAAATGCCTCTTGACTGATATATTCCACAGCACAAAGTATGAAACATGGCTTAGTATAAGCAATTTTGATAGCTTGGGGACATTGCTTCAGGTTAAATGCAGTGAACATTCTACCATTTCAAAATTAGAAGGGAATCGACATACAGTGCTCCATAAAGCTTATGAAGTATAGAATACATATATAACTCGCATACTCCCAATGAGCTCTGTGATGAGCTTGAGAGGCCCTTGTGTATGTCTAATTAATTTGTCTACATCTGTTGAAAGTGGGTGAGTTCTAAAATGCCTGGGATTGAAATCTCTGAATATCATGAAAACAGTGAAAGAGAAACTGTGAATATTATTCTTAAGTTCTAAAAGATTAAAAAATAAATCTCAAACATCCTCAAAAAACTCCCACTCTTGGAGAAATTATTAACTTGTGAGTAATGTGAAGACTTCCTCAGTAGATCCTCTGTTACATGTCCCATGCTCTTCATTGTTTACTTGTTAATTAGAATGAGACCTTCTCAAATTGCTCCTGGACTCCCCAGTACATACAATGGCCCAACAAAAATAATTCCTTCTCTTACTACTCCTTTTAAGCACCACCCCTCATCCCTCCCAGCCCCTGTTAGATATCTTTCTGGGGGGTACGACCCTTCTGAGGGAACAAGGGAGATTGGAAAGGGAGGGTTATGGGTATGAGGGTAGGGAACCATGGCAACTGGTCTTTGAGCTTCCTTGCTCCCCTGGCCCTGCCCTATGGTTTGGGCATGCTCTCCCTGCCTCTTGCTCCAGACCCTGGAAGAAACAAAATGGCCTGACTTCGTAACAGTCTATGGAATTTTCCCCAAAGAGAAAGTTGTAGAATTTTCTCCTTTTCTGACTAGGAGGGGAATCTTAGATCCTGGCTCTCAGAGCATGCCTAAGTTTCTTTTTGGTGGTGGGTGGTAAGTCAAGATGGCTGAATTCCCAAGCATTCTGGATATATGTGAAAGTTCTCAGCCTCTACCCAAGCCTTTTTCTCTGCCAAGTGGTGTGATAAAACTTGTGAGAACAGGTTTTCCTTGAGGTAGCTGATGCATCTGCATCCATTTCTGGCAGAAAACCAAAGTGGAAAATGATTTAGAGAAGCCTCACAGAACCCTGTGAGGGGCTTGATATGAATGTAGTTTATGAACTTAATGACTGAATATGATTTTTGTTTGACCTGTACCCCAGCAGGTTCTCCCCATCACAGCACTCACACTTAAGTACAACCCAGAACACAGACAAACCCCTTCGATTTGGGTGAATATAAGACTTTTACCAACTCAACACGATCAGCTTGTGGCCTAGGAGGTCTCTTAATGAAACTTGGAAATAATAGGGTCTTAGAGTTGCAGAAGCTTCACAGATCTCACAGGGCCTTCACATGAGTTATCACTTTTAATTCTAGCAGAGAATTGCTCCATTGGTCCCATAAATGCCTTGATTCCAATATCTGTTAAAGCAGCATTTTCTATTTTCCATCCTCTCTCTTTAATAAGAAAGGAAACTGAAAGGGTAATACGAAATGAAGAGGGAAATACTCTCCAAGGGACTGAGCTTTCAATAGGCCCCTGGTGACAGCACCATGATTATGCTCGTCCTTCCTCTCAGAACTGTAGGAGCACCACTGGGACTGTCAGCCACAGAGGAGCTGGGCTTCCCCCACCTTCCTCTTCTCAGTTCTGCTGTGAAAAACCCACAGGATGCCAGCTGCCCAATGAATGCGTGGTGAAGAATCCAAGCAAGCACTTTTTTTTTTTTTTTTTCTGAAAGCCTCAAGATCATTAGCCAATGAAGATTTCTAAAGTGCTTTCCTGGTTATTTCATTGAATTCTTTAAACAACACTTGGGGACAGATATTATTAGCTGCCATTTTGAAAAATCTGAATTTTAGTGAGCTCTAGTAACTTGCACAATATCTGGCAGGACTTGGGTTGAATTCATATCTTTTAGCTCCATTTAAAATGGAGTAAATTCACCACATCCTTGTTACTCTAAACATGCTCTCTGTACCAGCAGCCTCGGCTTCACCTGGGAGCTGGTTAGAAATGCAGAGCCTTGGGTACTCCCCAGACCTACCATGTCAGAATTTGCATTTTAACAATATTCTGAGTGATTTGTACATGCATTGAAGTCTGAGGAGCACAGCTTTACAACATAGCTATGTCCAGTCAAGAGGAATTTCAGCTGAGGCCCCAAACACAGAGGGGTCTTAATGAGGTAGGTATTTCCTAGGGGGAACATCATGGCAAGTTCTCTCGAATTTGTATTATTAATCTGCAGTTAATCCCAAGATTAAAATTTCCCAAGCTCTCACCAAACAGAATCCCAACCTCTGTAGGTCAGACAGATCTCTACCCAATACAAGCTGCGGGGATGCATTGTTTTCATGTGAACCTTTTGAAGGACCCTTTTGAAAACAGGCTCATCGCTCCAGTCAATGCTAGAATCCTAGCTGATGTAGCTTTTGAGAAAATCCATTGAGCTCGAATACTATTGGAGATACTCATAGATAAGCAATATTGATTTTTGTTTGAACAAAAGCTGCTTTTCATTTCTAAGACACCTTGGTGGTTGCCAGAGGTGGGGGAAGATTTGGGAAGGAGGGCCATAAAGTCTCCAAGGGGTACGAGGGAGGGAAGCTGCCTCTGATCTCATTCCCCGTCCATTGGGCATCCTCCACAAGTAAGGGCTGGATAGGACATTCAAGGCCAGTCTTTAAGTTTTCATTATCTAACCAAAAATATTCTGGATTCTTCTCAATTTCCATCCCTTCCAATTTCCCATATGAGTGGTCAGGAAATCAAATACCATGACTGTGAAAGTCCAGTTATCCAAGATGCACCCCACACCCCTGCCACCATCTTTTTCCAATACCAGGAATTCCATTAACTCAGTGTTTCTGCTCAAGGAGTGCTCATTGATATTCTGGAAATCCAGGGTAGTTAATTAAGAGCCACAAGTCCTGCTCTATGTTGTAGATGTCTTTGGGTAAAGATTCTGGTCTCCAAGCTTAAGTTATTTGGTTTGGGCATCAGGACTAGGACACCCAGACTCTTCATGTCAAAATGGCTCCGAGGAGCCTGTTCTGACTTCTCATTGTGAGTATCCTGGGTCTGAGAGCAACATGGTCCAGTGCACTCACACAATTCTTCTCTTTCTGTGCAGGCTGCCTCACTGGGCTTCCTGGTTGTGATTGGGATTGTTTATATAACTCTCTGCCTTTAGAAGATTAGTGCATGATAATTTTTAGCCTCATCTTTCTCATAATGAGGATGTTCAATTCAGTCAATTGTATGTGAGTTTGAGCCCCATGTATATTATCTCACCTTGTTCTGTTCCAGAACAGACATAGTAGCTCCAACCACAGTCTGTTTAGACTCTAGCCCAGCTTGGGTCTTCAAGACCCAACCTTCCCTGCTTTATTTGTTAATGACTCACTCCGCCCCTTGTATTCTCCATTGTGAATCTCCAGGCATTCCCTCGGCACCTTCTAGTCCACATCTTCCCTCTTGATGTAAAATTTAATGATCTCTCTTCTGGTTTTCCATTTCTACTTCTCTTTCTGGGATAAGTGGCCCCAGTGTTTCCACAGAGATGATATTTTTGTCCTAGTAAACCTCTACCCCAAATATCATCTTTGTGTAGGAAAATCAATATTCAATTCAACAAAAAAGCACGTGTTGTTCTGAAGAGTTTATTCTGTAATCAATGTGGAACAACTGGCGCTTTGAGAACAAGGGGCCCATATGACTTGATGTGTATTTTGGAAAGCTCATTCTTGAAGCAGTATTCAGTGTAGGACAGAAGAGATTATTAAGGAAGCAGATTTTAACCTTAGAATGAATGAGCCCTCCCTACCTAAGCTGTGAGATTTATTAGAAACTGTCATCAAGTAAATAGTGAACATAAAGGATTAAATAAATGCAGAATATGAGAACAGTTTTCTAAAAATAAGAGACCATACTCAGACACACACATATACATACACATATGATCTGGGGGAAAAATGGGTCCCTAAAGGACCTATTTTGCTTATCTATTGCTGGGAACTGAATCACCCCAAGTCTTGAAGGTTATAAAAATAATTTTTTTATTTCTCACAATTTGGAAAGTTCTACTTTGCATGATGCTGGAAGTTTCAAAATGGCCTCAATCACATGGCCGGCAATGGGTGCTGGAAGCTCTCTCAGAGAGCTCAGCCAGGCTGTCAACTGGGAGCCTCCCTTCTTTTCTATGTGAGCTTCTCCATGTGGCTGATTGGGTTTCTTTGTTGTATGATGATTAGATTCCAAGAAGTTTCCTTCTAAAAAGTAAAGGCAAGAATTGTAGATTGGGGGGCGCGGGGTAGAGTAAGCCTTTTTTTTTTTTTTTTAACTTTTTATTTTAAGATTATTTCACACTTACAGAACAATTACAAAAATAATATAAAAGCTATACAAAGAACTCCAGCATACCACCACCACTCCACCCCATCCCAATGCCCAGATCCACCGATTTTAACATTTTGCCACATTTGCTATATTATTCTAACTACGTAGCCATATATCTGTGTATTTATCCATTTTCTTTTGTTTGTTTTTGTTTTTTTGTTTTTCAAAAGATACTTTGATTCCGTAAGTGTTACACAAAAAAATATAGGGATTCCCATATGCCCCGCTCCCCACACCTCCCACACCCTCCCACATAAACAACATCCTTCATTAGTGTGGCACATTCATTGCAATTGATAAACGCATCCTGGGGCATTGCCACTAAGCATGCATTATAGTTTACATTGTAGTTTACACTCTCTCCAGCACATTTTTGTAAGTTATTACAAGATATATAATGGCCTGTATCTGTCATTGCAATAGCACTCAGGTCAATTCCAGGTCCTGAAACTGCCCCATGTTGCACCTGAAAATCCCCTCTGTAGTCAGGGATTTCCCTGACTACAGCACCTCCAGTGGCCACTGTCTCCACATCAATGATATAATTTCTTCCATTGCTAGAATCACAATAAGTCCTGTAGATCTTTTAAGACCTTTCCTTGGAGGATACTTCTGCAAGATTATATTGGTCAAAACAGGTCACTGGGCTGGCCTAGATCAGGGGGAGAAAGGGGGGGAGGGAGATGGAGAAGGGGAAAAGGATTAGGAAAGAAGCATATAAAATGAGAGCTATTGTAGACATCTTTGAAAATATACTCTACCATAGGACCTTTTAAGAACCTTCATGCATGGTAGTTGAACTGCTTAATATGGCAGGTAATAAATTATGACATCACTCTTAGAAAATAGAGAGTGGGATGCCTGAGATTTTGGCGGTTCTCCTGTTACAAAGGCACACTCATAATCAACATAGTAACACAAACAAAATCGGAGTATGGAGTGGAGAAGGGGATGCAGGCCACATTTCATTTTCATTGCTTGAACGAAAATACCAATTGGCCTTCCAAGTTATGGATCATCCCAAGTTTATTGTCCTGGAGCAGTACTTTTGAGTGCTCCTCACTGCTAGCTCTAGACTAGGTACAGGGATACACAGAGCAGTCCCTGCCGTCCAGTACTTGTCTTCAGGTCTTACATGCTTAGATATAGATGCTTGAAATGAGAATCCCCTAAAGATGGACACACCCAACCCTCAGCCCCTCACCCGCCTCCTCCACCACCCCCCCCCACAAAGTCTACTTAATTCACATACTTCTGAAAATCCTGGGAAATTTGCCTAAACCTATCAAGAGCTTAATGGGAGCAAAAGGACAGAATTCCCACTGGCTCTAACCACTCATTGCCACAGCTTGGTGTAGGAGCAGAGGCTTTGTTGAATAAGCTGAACCTGGACAGAAAGAATATTTTAAAGCTCCTAAGTACAAGAAACTCCCAAAAAAGAAGAGCTGGGCACTCTGTAAAATTATCTGGAGATTTTATCGAAGTAGCTGACAGATAAAAACATGGTCTGTTTGCTGGCAGAATATAAAATTCATTCATTGTTTTCAATAAAAAGAATATTTACTATTTATGTAACTGTCTTTTGGTGAACATTCTTCTAAGATAGAAAATGTCTCCAGGTTTCTGGATAGGGCCTACGTGTTCCATAGACTAGTGACAACCTTGAGATTTGGTCCTGGGACATGGAGACTCTAACATAAGCTTTCTACTTGGATTGAATGGTCACCCAGCTTGCTCTGGAGTACCACTCATTCAGCAATTATTTATTGAACAGACAGATACATGACTGGAGAGGATGTAACAAGACAGACTCTTTGGATATTCCAAGCACTGCCGCCCCCCACACCTTGCTCTCAACTCCCACCTCAAAGACCTCCCATCTGAGTTGACTTCAAGGACCCCAGAGTCATTAAGCTGCTCCAGATTCTGAGGAGTTTTGGAACAAAAGCTTAGTAAATGTTTCCTAAGTCAAAACAGCACTGGCTACGCTCATTCAGTCTACTACTTTGGAACAGTTGCTTTCCATAGCGCAATACTCAGCATCTGTAAGAAAGAAATAGGCTTCGAGTGGAAACATTTATAAAGAGAACAACAGTGAGTAGCGGTGTGTTTTCCAACGACATCTTGGAGGACTATGGGCTTTCGAAGGGGGGAAACAAAGAAGCCTGATATTATCATAGGCCCTTCTTTCAAACACACACACACGGCAAAATAAGGCCAGCCTCTTTCAGGGGGATCATTTCTGCAGAAATAATGACTCCATACTTATGACTGCTGGAGTTGTGGTCCAACAGGAGGATGGGCGGCACAAAGCAGTGAGGTAGAGCTGCCAGGGGGAGCCAAGGGGCATTGAGCCATTTACAAAGGGCTCAGTTAGTTCCACCTGGAGAGAAGAGTGTATATTTTTAAATATCATGTTTAATTAACACTTGAAGAGAGGAATCTAATGGCTCGCCCCAGTGTTCGAGGCAGCTTTTGTATGAAACAGATGAAGGGAAAAAAACCCGATTAGGCACTGGTCTTAAGCACAGGCTCCTTGGATTTCCTTTTCCCACCTTGCCATCTAATAACACGCTTTAAAATTAGTTCTGACAGCTAATCAGAATGAGTAGCTCTTTCTTTGCCTGGAGTGGGTAACAAGTACTATGCATGATGCCAACACACCAAAATGCTGAATGGATGTAGGAAGGAAAGGGCTGCTTAGTGACTCCGTGGCAGGCAGCTCTGTACCTCCCCTCAGCTGAATTGGGGGAGCCTGTGGTAGCAGGGTCTGGGGTGTGTCTGGGGACATCAGAATCCAGCTCTGCTAATACAGGGGTGCCTCCACCCTACTGGCCCTTAGGCCCTCCCACTCCACTGACTCCCACTCATAGTTGTTTCTGCTTCTCATGGCACATTGGAAATTTGTACTATAAGAATGGAGTGCTGAGCTAAATTTAGGCTGTTGAACGATGACACAGAAAGTAGATAAAAACAGAAGACAAAATCAAATTAAACCAACCCTCCCCTTGAGAGGAGAGCTTGGGACGCAGGACAAGAATCTGTGTGTAACAGGCAGGTGTGTGGCAAGGTCCTTCCAGATGAGTGAGCAGGTGTTTCCCTCCCCAAAATGCCCTTTCCTTGACTGAAGGGAGTTTGTTTGCCTCACCCAAAGTTTTGTCATCCTAGTTTGGAAGGCAAAAAAAAGAAAAGAAAAGAAAAAACAGAGCTGCGGACTGGAGTGGAGGTAACGTGCTTTAAGATTCTCAGAGGAAAGCTATGCATCAGGGTGAAATGATTGCCCCACCAATTAAAAGTAATAGCAGCCACAAAGTGGCCAAAGGTACAGTATCTGGCCCAAACGCAGCCCATGGGATGCCAACACCTGACCTATAGCTGGGTGGCATTTGAAATCCTGAGGAGGATCCCTGAGACTACAGCTGCTGACATGTCTCCCTCTGAGGGACTGAGCCAGGGAAAAGGGTTCGGGGCTTAATAAGGCAACATGACAAGCTGAGACCTGAGAGCAGCTACGTCCAAGCCAACGGCTGAGGAGCTTGGCTACGCATTGTCTTAGCTTCCTAAAGCTGCCGTAACAAAGTACCGCAAACTTGGCAGCTTGAAACCACTGAAATTTATTCTCTCACAGTTCTGCAGTCTAGGAGTCTACCTACTCCTGCTTTGCTGCTAACCAAGCTCTATAGTTTACATTGTGGTTTATACGTAATTCCAATGCCCTAAAAATTGTCCTTTGTTCCACTATTTTCTGCCCCACCCCCAAACCTCTGGTAACCACTATCTTTATACCAATGCTACAAGTTCTTCCGTTATACAATATAATAATAAGTTTACTTTGTCCATGGTTGCATTCCCCGCTTATGTTTGCTCATTCCTCAGCCTTGAGGATTTGGGGATGGTGATGCCCACTCTACTTCAGACTGAGAGGGGGGCTTAGACCTTATGGGGCAGATGGAAGGAACTGTTTTGCTTGCAGATGTAGAAACTCTCTGTTTTTTGGGATGGGGGTTGTCTATCATCATCATTTTGTTTGTTATAGAGGGGTTAGAATCTCTCAAGTACACAGGCAGTGCCTACTAAAAGAAAACAGACTAATATGCCAAGCCCTCAATATTAATGCTTATACTTATGAACTTTATTCTTGTAAAATTGAAATTTAGCCTAATAATAAGTATTGCCTAAGAGTTACCTCCTGAAAACCTACTTGTTGCTCAAATGTGGCCTCTCTCTAAGCCAAACTCAGCAAATAAATGCATAACCTTCCCTGTGTCCCCCCACCCTGGGCCCTGGAGTGGGACATGACTCCTGGGGATGAGCTTCCCTGGCACCGAGGGATTAATATCAAGAGCCAACCAGTGATGCATTTGGAAAAAGATCTTGACCAAAGGAGGAAACATTAAATACAAAAGAGTTTTTATGGCTAAGAGATTTCAAAATGAGTCAGGAGGTCATTCCAGAGGTTGTGCACACTTATGCACATCTCAGGAGGTTCTCACTAACTGCCACAGTAAACAAAACCTCAAACAGGTGCTCCCGAGGGCTCTAGAGACATCCAGACACTATAGGCAAGGCACACAACCCTATGAAATCAGTACCCTGTTGGTAGGCTTACCTTGGAATATATGACAACCTATTTCCCCAATGTAACAGAGTTAGACTCATTTATAATTTCCCTACACATGATTCTTCTACCTCTTTTATTTGAACCTATAAGTAGCACTACACCCATTAAATATATGTCCCAGAGACTTAAATCTTTCATCTTTTCACATACTAGTTGAGCTCTGAATCTCAGCAGAGTTGTGGCCAATACCTACCTTCCAGTTCATTGGACTCACCCAGGAAGAGTGGAAGAGTGAGTGTTTTTTTATCAAAATGTTCTGGAGTTTCAGGACTGGGCTTTGTTGTGTCCATGCAAGAAAGATAAAGTAAAAAGGAAAACCAAGTCTTTAAAATCACTTAAGAAATGCATAGGCTATTTTGGCTAGATGGACATTTGTCCTGTTTTGTTTTGTTTTTTTTAAATGTGGTTAAACGCACATAACAAAGTTTACAATTTTTAACCAAAGTGTAAAGTTCAGTGACATTAAGTGCATTCACAATGCTGGGCAACCATCACCACCATCTGGTTCCAGATCTTTTTCACTATCTTAAAAGGAATGTCTACATCCATTGACCAGTCACTCCCCATCCCCAAGAGCCTGGCAACCACTAATGTGCTTTCTTTCACTATAAATATGCCTCTTCTGGATATCTCATGTAAATGGAATCCTATAATATGTGGTCTTTTGTTTCTGGTTTCTTTTACTTGGCATAATGTTCCAAGTTCATCCACATTGTAGCATGTCAGTATTTCATTCCTTTTTATGACTTAATTTTTTTTCCTGAAAATTAACATTTTATTTGAGAAAACCAGGTTTAAAACCATTAGTGAATGCCTTTATTTTTTCTAGAAAATGAATTTTGCTTTTTAACTATGTTCTATTGTGTGGATATAAGATATTTTGTTTATAAGTTCATCACTTGATGGACTTTTGGGTTGTTTCCACCCTTTGGCCACTGTGACCAGTGCTGCTATGAATATTCATGCACAAGTTTTTGTTTGGATACCCATTTTTAATTCTTTTGGATATATACCTAGGAGTGAAATTGTGGGTCATATGGTAATTCTATGTCTAATTTATTAATGAACCACCATACCGTATTCTATAGTGACTGCATCATTTTACACCCTGACCAGCAATTTATGAGGGTTCCAATTTCTGTACATTTTCACCAACATTTGTTATATTTGTTTTCTTTTTCTTTTTCTTTTTTATTATGGCCATCCTAGTAAATATGAAGTGGTATCTCATTGTGGTTTTGATTTGCATTTCCCTGAGGACTAATGATGTTGAGCATCTTTTCTTGTGCTTGTTAACTATTTGTGTATCTTCTTTGGAGAAATATCTATTCAAGTCCTTTGTCCATTTTTCAATCGGGTTGTTTTGTTGTTGTTATTGAGTTCTAAGTGTTCTTTATGTACTCTGGGTACCAGACCCTTATCAGATAAATGATTTAGAAATATTTTCTCTGTTCCATGGATTGTCTATTTACTCTTTTGATTATCCTGTTTTAAAGAAGAGATACCAAACAAAGCAGTCAGATGCTTTTGGGAAAGAGGTGCCAAGTAGGACTGTAACAGCAGTAGAAGTTCTGAGCTAAGGGAAGTCTCCTCACTTCAGTGTTTTCTTTCCTGACCTCCAGTGGGCAGTCTGCCTCCCGAAGCCTCCCTGAAATAACTACAAGAGTTGCGTAAAGACTCTGGGCTGGACACAGGGCTGAGTGCCTTACACGCATTTTCTCTGATCTAATTACTCTGCAAAGTAAGTGTTTCTAGTTTCATTTTACAGGTGAGGAAACCGAGGTTCAGATACGTGAATGAATTGCCGAATGCCTCACTGCTCAGAAGCAGCAGAGTTGGGATCCAAACCCGGGTCTGTCTGACTTGAAAGCTTTTCCTCCTCACCCACAGGTTTGCTAGACTTTGTTCTGGGGGGCTTTTAGGGACTCTCCCGTGGTACCTTCGGGGCCTTCCAGGGTTTAGGGTCAGCATGTACTCCAAGCACAGTAGCTCAGCTTTTGGGGCTCTCATGTCGGATTTTGTATGTAGAAAGAGGCTTCTAGTGCTTTTAAAGAAATGTGAAAACTAGTGCTAAATCACGATGCCTCGTGGAAGCAAACTGCAAACCTCTTGTAAAACAGATATTTGGCGGAGCAGGTGTAGCTCATTAGCTGAGCGCCTGCCTTGCATACACGAGGTCCAAGGTTCAATCCCCGGTACTTCCTAAAAAAAAAACAAAACCACCAGATATTTGGTTAAAGGAAAACCAGTTTTAAGTGGTTAGCTAAAGGAAAACAAATGTTAAGTGTTTAGCTTCATAGTAGAAACCTGGGGCCAATTGCATTTGCACACACACACACACACACACACACCAGGAGGAGGATGCCAGCTCTGGAGGGAGTTGCCTCTGAACTCCCACTTAAAAGAAAAAAAAAAGCCCGTCTTGCCAGCAACCACGCCCACACTTCCCAGCAGTCCCTCTGTCAGGTATGCTGCCTCCTCACCTTTGACATGGTT
>JAQZBX010014338.1:0-38757 GCA_029593785.1 Cabassous unicinctus
ATTTGAGTAAATCTCAGACCTCAAGATCTTTCAAGATGATATCATTAGTTTCTATGTGCTAAGTAAAAGAACGTTCTCTTAAAGAAATCACAGTGCAGGTATAATATTAAGGAATTTAACATGTTTGAATTCTATCATCTAACATACACTACTCCATACTCAAAAGTATATAATAATGTCCCAATAATGCTCTTTATAAAGATATTTATGTATCTGGATTGGAGTTAGAAGAGGCAGTATGAATTGAATTCATATTTACATGTATGTATATCCAATTCAGGACCATATATTGCCTTTAGCCGTCATATCTCTTTGGTTTGATTTTTTTTTTTTTTTTTTGGTTTGATTTATTTGATAAGCTTCTCAACCTTTCTTTGTTTTCCTTCCTGTTGGCAATGTTGAGGAGTACAGGCCAGTGGTTTTTTAGAGTTCCCTTAAATTAGTTTTTTCAGAGTCTTGTGATTACTTTCAGGTACTATCTAAGAGATGTTCTCTTTTTCTCAGTGCATCTCCTGAAGAAGTACATGATGTGATTCTGAGCCATCAGTGATTAGGTTACCTTTGCTCACTTGTTCATGTGGAAGCTGCCAGGTTTCTCCACTGTGAAATCACCCCTCCCCCACTTTGTCATTTATTAAGTAATCTATGAGAAGACACTTTGAGTTGTATAAATATCCTGTCCCTAACAAAGATTTTAACATCCACTGATTATTTTTGCCTGAATCAGTAATTGTTATGATCCTTACAAAATAGTGAATTTCTAACTAATTTTCTCTACATTTATTGTAGGGCGGGCATTCTGCTGTTAAAAGGAAAAAAAACACATCAAGATAACTTTCCTTTCTGCATGAATGTACATAAAAATGTATTTGTATCAGCACTGATGCATGGGTTCATTTTTATTCAGTATGCTCCAATCAATTAGTGTCATTATTTGCTGTAATTCTCACTTTTTCCAGCTTTGACATATAGCTGGCTTTTATGTCATTTGGGCATGCCCTCATCCGCTTTTGAGCACTTCCTTAGTTCTTGGCACAGCACTGTGTTTAAAACTCAACTTACATTTTCTCTGTTCCAAGCATGGAATCAAACTTCCAGTGGGTACTGGTGTCTGGTAAACAAGATGTGCACACTAGTTGTGTGTGTATATATGCACACAAATGTAAATCTGAAATCATCAATTCATACTGATACTTGTAACTCCAATCCAGAGCCTCAAGGGTCTTCCATGATCTGTGAAGGGGAAGGGAACAGGGCAAAATGGAATCTGCCCTTTTATTTGGAAGGAATGCTGTCCATAGGACATAGGAGTTTCTGCTTACCTCTGATTGGACAGATTGTGATGCATGGACACACCAATGGAAATGATTTTTTACCTGGTTTCCATGTCTGCCTAAATAAAACTGGGGTTCTGTTAGTAAGAAAGAAGGATAGAAATGAATATTAGGTTACTAGCTGGCAGTGACTGACAAAATATGACATATTAACTAGGAGGAAAACATGCAGCGTTAATAGCTGGAATAGCTACAATTCTTGTCCCTTCATTCTTGAGTTGCACAAGATCCTCCTTTTAGTTCAAATTGATAGTATATTTTTTATTTTTTATTAGAGAAGTTCTTGGTTTACAGAAAAATCATGCAGAAAATAGAGTTCCCACAATCCACCCCCATGATGTTTTCCCTATTAACAATTTGCATTGGTGTGTTATCTTTGTTATATTTGATGAAAGAATATAATTGAATTTATACTATTAACTATGGTCCTTCATTTACATTAGGGTTCACTGTGTTGTACAGTCCTATGTTTCATATTTTTTTCTGCTAGCATATATACAGCCTAAAATTTTCCTTTTTAATCACATTCAAATATATAAGTCAGCACTCTTAATTACATTCACAATGTTGTGCTACCATCTCATCACCAAAAATTTTCCATCACTGCAAAAAGGTGCTCTACTAATTAAGCATTAACTTCCCATTCCCCACCTCCAACTCAGACTCTGGTAACCTGTATTCTGGTTTCTGACTCTATGAATTTGCTTATTCTAATTATTTCAAAGCAGTGAGATTTTATGATATTTTTAGCATCTAGCTTATTTCACCTATTCTTCCAATCTCTGCCTTTTGACTGGAGAGTTTAATCCATTTACATTTAAAATAATTACTGGTTTTTGGATGTAGCTCAAGTGGTTGAGGTTAAGCCCAAGAGGAGTTTCTTGTTTCACTCTTTCAGGCTGTTACTAGATAGAATGGCATTGACATAGGGCACCCCACTATGTGCATAGGGGTTACTCTGTTCCCTCCAGGAAGGGCCAGGGGCCCACAATGAAAGCACATGCTAGTGCCACATCACAACATGGAGGTGTTGGCAGAAGTGCCAGTAAGTGCACCATGAGCTTCTACCATTTTCAAAGCTACTTTTTCTTGATTCTAGACTCCCCAATTAAGGCAACCCTTTAACCATTTTCTGGAGTCGTGAGGAAGATAGCTCTGTCAGTTTTGCTGGTTGTTCAAAGATTCTGTGGGGAAATGGCACCCTAGAGCAGCTTATGCCACCATCTTGGTTGACTGGAAGCCTCCAATTGATATTATCTTAATACTTTTTTTTTTTTTTTTTTACTTTTAAACAGTACAAATACAGTGAAAACATTGAAAAGTCACAATAGAATATTATAGTATTTGTAATGGACCCAAGAATACAATTTTTTATCCTAGCACATTCCCTTTCTTGTGAAAAGGATGAGGTCTAAACCTCACATACATATCAAGTCCAGGGCAATGTTTGGATAGGGTCAATACTTCTTCTGATTCCTAGATAATTCTAACTCTTACTGTTACACATACCCAATCCTCATTTTCATGTCTGATTCTGCCTAGTAGCTTTGTTCTGACCCTTCCCTACTTTCTCAAGCCTCAATTCATCATCCGGTGAATAAGAAAGTTATTCTGGAAAGAAACCTGTGTTTAGAAATGGATGATCTCAAATCCAATCCCTCTAAAACTGCAAGCAAAACAAGTCAGTATATTTGTGTGAACAGATGGAGGTATTTTCTGCTTTCCCCTCATGAAATGTTTTACAGTATGTTCTCTGAGGGTCTACCATTGAGTCTTTGACTTATGGCTTAGACAATGTGGTTAAACATCCAAGGGGATAATTAGGATCACGTAGACAGCTATTATGCAATATTTGTGAATGTTGATTTACAAACTAAATCCTCGTTGCAACTCCATTTCTTTTCTTAGAGAAATATCACAACAATTTTCTGACTTCGGGGGAAAAGGAGCCAGGAGGAACTTACATTATCTTAAGTCAACTAATCAATAATATTGTCTCCAAATCACACTTTGCCCATTTCCCTCCCTAAACATATGTGTATATAAGGAAGGAAATGTAAAATGGTGTAAAATAATTTCAAATGGGGAAAAGCATCTGCTTTCTTTTCAAACTAATTCTCTTTTGAGATTAAGACAATATTGCCAGCACAAAATATCTTCATTTCTTTGTCCAGTCTCAATTACGGTATATTCATGTTATCATGGAGGCTGAGACACTCTCTTTCGCACTTTGGACTTGACCATAATTTGACTTCCTTACAGTCATGATCAGCTAAAGATTAATGCCACCTTATTCAAGCATTGAAACTACAGTTTGCCTAGACATTTGCCATATATCTAATTAGACTGGAGATGACTTCAGTCAAGATGGAATATTTAGCTCCACTATTCCATTGTAACAGTATAAAAAACCCAGATCTCAGATTAGTCTGAGATTTCCACCTTGGTTTTTCTTGCCCAAGGTCTTACAATAATATATTTTTCTAAATGCTTATGTTCTTTTTAATTTCCATATTCATTGTCATACATGGAGTAAAAATATTCTAAAAGAGTGTTTCCCAAAATGTGTTCTGTGAAACACTAATTATAGGAGATACCTATGGATGGTAAGGATTCTGGAGACAAATAAATCTGGGAAACCATGCAAACCATGTCTCTCACTTAGGTATTCACATTGAATATAAAGTTTTACAAAGTTCTAGAGAAGCCTCTTAAGTTTTAATTAACCTAGATTCTGACCACTGGGCTCTAGGATCATAAAATATCAGTTTCCATCCTTTGGAGCTGGTATTTTGTAGAAGCATATTGGGAAAACACATTTATAGAATTTAGGTAAAGCCCTGAAATTAACCCCATTACGGTGTTTTCAAAGGTTGCCATTCTTACCTTGGCTCAAATAGAGATCAATTACCTCTTTATAGCTAAATAGCCAACTAAAACATTTAGACTTTAAAAAATATAAGCAGCCTCAATAGCATTTTTAAAGACTCTCATAAGTGTCCAGTTCCTTCTCTTGCCTTCTCAAATGATAACAAAACCTTAAACATCCATCGTGCTCCAAGAACAGATGGAGAAAATAAAGGTGGATAAAGAGAAGGAAAATGTCATTCCAGGCTTAGCAAAACTGAAGCTTAATTCAGCTTAGTGACAATGCTCCAAAATGGGTTCATCAACTGCAATGAATGTACCACACTAATGAAAGAAGTTGTTAATGTGGGGAAAGTGGGAGGTCTGGGGAGGGGGGCATATGGGAATCCCTTATATTTTTTTATGTAACATTTTATGTAATCTAAATATCTTTTAAAAATAAAAAAATATTTAAAAACAAACAAGAACCTGAAGCTCTTCTTTTGTGTGTTTTTGGACCACTAATACACAAAGAGCGTGAGGTGTAACTATCTGGATTTCCAGATTGATGTGGAGAGTCAGTGGTAGCATTCGAGTGACATCTGGGCAGAGTTGGGTGTCCTGCTACCATTTTAGATATGGTTTACCACCAAATCTGGCCAAGTTTCCTCTGTGCCCATTTCCACACTTCCTTAATTCTTTTCTTATGCCTTCCTGCCATCCTTTGGAAATTTCCATATCCATTATCTGCCCACACAAGCTTTTACTACATTAGCTTCCTCACTACTGGGGACTCCTTCTCAAACACAACTTCAGTTTCATCCCTGCCTCTTTCCTCTGCCTGAAAAACAACTCTAAAATATGCAGACACTCCCTATTGCTAATTGTGTCAAATCCATACTCCTCAACCTCACTTTTATGTCCTGACACTAATTAGTTCTCCCAGCTGCCCCACAACGAATCAACCTAGTTTCTCATTATTTTCTTAAGCACACCACTTCAAGCTGTTCTGTTCACCTCTTGCGAGATTCTGCCCAGTTCTGACCCCATTTCATGTAGTTGTCATTCTTTCTACCTCAAGCACTCTGGGGTCTACTCACCATAAGTCCTGTCCCTTGACCCATTCAAAGCTCTCTCCTTCACTTCAGCAGCAGTTTTGTTGTGCTTCCTGCCCGATATTCAGCCCTGTGTCCTCCCATTTTCCTCTGAGGGGGGCTCCCTTTCTCACCCTTTGTCCATTGATATTTTGAGGGGGTATCCAATCCCCACTTATAGGAGTGTCCGAGGGTAGCGTACGCGGCCAATCAGAGTAACAGTGGTTGGTTTGGGGTGAACATCTGATGCTTATGATGCAATAAGCATCAGCCTCCAGACTTGTGCTGGAGTTGGAGGGAAGGAAAATTTCCCACCCACCTTCACTCCCCTGCTTCAAATAGGGTTTGCTAAACTCAAAGGCCTTAAGGCCAGAGCTGCTGGTGAGCAACTTAACACAACATTAAAAGAACCTACTAGGATTGAAGCCATCATAGAGAAAAGGCAGAATCGAAAGATCCTGGACTCCTGTGTCCACCTGTACCTGAAGGCTCTCCATGGACTTTCCTACCAGCGACTTAAAATCATGTCCAATTAGGTTCTGCCACCTACTGCTGGTGGACTACTGATACACAAACACCCCCCAGGCCCTAGATGTTTTCACATCAGTAACTCACCTGAATGCTGTATTAAATTCGACACCGATCTTAAGAAGTGGGCATGATCACAGAGTCAGAAATGGAATTAGTTTCAAAGCCTGCATATAGCAGTCTTCTCCCCATGCTTAGCTTTTCCATTCTTTTTATTGATTCATTCCTATATCCTGATTATAGTATCCATTTTCCAGTTTTTCTATGCATGCTCATATGTATCTGTAACATAAACCAACACATATATAGGAAGGACCAAAATGCATTGTGTAAGGCACACCGTCCTGCAAGGAAATGTATCTGCTTCCACCCTGGCTAATGCATTTTGCTGTCTGAACTCACACACCAGAACCTGATAACACTGTTAGCTTTGAGACATTGTAAGCCCGACGATAACCAGGTCCGAGCTCATCTGGGACATCACCAATGATAGAAACCTACCATGCAAACAATTTAAGTCATTTTTAGCCCATTGGAGGGTGCTGCTTTAACATCAGAGACACAGCTAGTGCCAACAGGCTATACCACATCAAGTCCTATTTCCCCTCATACCTCATGCAGACCAAAGAAACTGGTTTTATTCCCAATTTGATAACAAAAAAGGAACATGGTGCTAATCTTTCAAATGAAAATGGAAATATTTTTCCTACTGACTGACTTTTCAGCACTCTTTTTAAGTGAACTGTCCTTAGGGAAGCAGCCAGGGATTTAACTTTACCGTCACATAAAATGTTGCATTATATTTTGGTCAAGTACATTTTGTGCTTTGACAGCTCTCTCACTCTCTTTCTCTCTCTCTAATCTCTATCTTTATCTCTCTAATTTCTATCTTTCTCTCTATCTAATCTCTATCTCTATCATCTGCACATTTTAAATGGAAGGAATTTCTTAAAGTGGAACTTTTAATCTTGATGCATGATTCCCATGCTTGCTTTAACTCATGAGCAGAGGCAACTTAACAGATACAGGATGCCAAGGGCATTTGGCATCCCACAAGTTCCAGGCAAAGAAAGCTGCTGTTTGGTGTGAAGGAAAAAAAAGAATGGGAAACGTATATACTAAGAAAGAAATGATCTTCCTTTTTTCTTTCTCTGAGAGATAAAGGAAAATACCTTATGGTAAATACTAGCATACAAAAAATAGAGGAGGAATTAAAAATAAGAGAAAATGACTGCCTTCTTTGAAGTCATTTCATATTTTATAATACAGGAAAATGATTTGTATGGGTTATTGTTAAATGAAATGAGAAGGAGAAAAGAACTTTGATGCAATATATTAAATAAGATTTTCTTAATTTTTGAAGCTTTAAAGTAATTTTTTTTCCTACCTAAGGAGAACTTGCTCTGAGATAAAAGATCAAAATTGTTTTCCTTTCAGGTTCACCTTTAATTTATGTCATTTTTTATTGGAACTGAGCTATCCAGAATGATGAAATTTGCATTCTTCTTGTTATTCCTTTATCTAAGTGTATAATAATTATTACTCTGTGTTGTCCTACAAATCTGGGTTCCAGAAATGATTACTGAATTACTGTCATCTTAAAAATGTAATTCTAAGTACCATGTCTTATTTTTAGAGAAAGAAAATCACTTCTCTATGAAACTACAATGTGGGTAGAGGTGTGGATGGTGAACTCATATGAAATGCATTATGGATAGGCTGGACTGTAATAAAACCAGGAAGTCTTCTTATTCTGAGGAACAGTGGGGAGCCTGGCATAGATTAAAGCCTGGGTAATAGCAAATCCATTAATAGAGACAAGCACAAGGACCTTAGTGTAATGCACCCTAATACAGGGATGCCACTCAACGTCCCGGTCCTGGTTTCCTGCTATCTTCAACAGGGAAAAGTCAAAATGAGCCTTTTTCCTTTGTTGCCAAATCTGACATCTGGACCCAACCCAAGAATCCTTTCAAGGTTAACAAATGTGGCACAGACAGTTTACCACCATTTTCACCTTCTTGAGGATTTGGGAACTGTGGGCAGAGAGAAGGTGTTAACCCCATTTTCAGTTCGACAACACCGGAACTATTGTCAAAGCTCCCTGACCTATCCAAAGGCAGATGCTTGTCTTTTACTGAGAAGAGTTTGGAGGCTTTGTTTTAAAAAATTTTAAAGCTTTGTGTGACACAGCCTAACAAAATAAGCACAGATAATTGGAAGAAATTATCCACAGTAATTACTTAAGAATTGACCTGCTGTGAACATTTTCTCTTTAGCATTCTACACCACGTTGGCCGTAGGAAACGGCAGAAAATACTTTTTAAGACAAGTAGCTTCATGATCATGTTAAAAAGACTCAGAATCACCATTTTGGATTTGGGGGACAAATATTAATATATTTTACTTGAGTAAAGGTAACTATAATTCATCTGGGAAATGTCAATATTGACGATGATAATGACATGTATGTTTGATGTATTTACAATGATCTAGGTATTGGGCTTTATAAAACTGATCTCCTATGATTTTTCTAACAACCCTCTGGGGTAGGCATTCTTATTTTCCCATAAAGAGGAAAAATGACATCTGCAGAGGTTAAATTACTCATCCAAGGTCCCAAGCCAGTAAATGGAAGACACAGTTCAAGCCCAAGTTTTCTGATGAGGCTGTACAATTATTTCCTAAATAATACAGCTTCACAATGTAATTTTCACTACAACGAGTAAAAACAAAATATCTGTATGGGTGTCAATCAATTCACGTAAATGGAAACTTCCTTCCTATATTTGCAACTGATGATATAATATTTTAAATTCCAACCTTTATGGAATGACCAACATTCCATAAAGAAGGGCAATACATGGTGTTTTCCTTATTTCTTAAGGAATTGTAATTTCTGGTGTACACAGGACTTGGGCACAAAGTTTCAAGAGTATTTGTTATATTGAGCACAGAAGATGAACTAGTATTCAATTAAGAAACGCGTACTGTTTTGAGGCGTGACCTTTGCTGAGTCCAGGTTTCCCTAGAAACCGAGCCAACGTTTACCCACCAAGGGACTTTGTCTGGCATCACCCCCTTTCTTGTCCCCTTCCATGCCCAGCACAGAGTTTTCACACCTCTACCAGTTTTCGCACGAAAACGTTTTTCCCACAGACCATCAGAGAACCCAACCTAAGACCTAAGCGCCATTGACTGGTTTTGCAAACTTTTGTGGATATGTCAGCCGGGGTATTAAACGGTAGAGCAAGAATTACTCTACCTCCTCAGCTCCGCCTCAGGTGTGCGTGTCAGCACAGCTTGGCGGGTGGGGGGAGCTGGGGACACGCAGAGTAAGCACAGCGCCACCAGACAGGCCGCAACTGCGCCTGCTCCCTTTGCTCAGCCCTGCACCCGCTGCGCGTCCGCGGGACGTGCTGGCCCGTCTGCACGTGATTTCAGTTCTGCTTCAGAACTCAGCGCCTTGAGTCCAGGGATTCTTTTTCACTGTTTCTTTTAACCTTAGAAGGTCCAGCACACAGAAGGCACTCAAATATCTGTTGGATGAATATGAATACATTCTGAGATATCAAATATTGAAAAGTGGTTAAAAAAACAAAAGCCTTGTTTTGTGGTGAATACTCAAGAGTTGGGAACTTATATCCTTGAGAATTTATATCGAGTGTGTGTGTACTCTCTTCTGCTCATCTCTAAGCAAACTGTGTGCTGTAGCTGCCCGCAGAAATGGGATCTCAAGCCCTGCAATATGCTACCAAACAAAGCTTGCCGCGCTGGCTCTTTTTTCTGTTTCCTTCTTTTGCTACCTAAATTACAGTGAAATTATCTTGAACGTTCACCATAAGACATAGTTTTCATTTTTTAAACCACTTTGCAATAGTTGATACCTTAATATGTATTCTTTCAACAGATATTTGAAGGCCTACTATGTGCTGAGCGCCCTAGGGTCTGGGAATAGAGCAGCTCACAAAACGTAAGCATGCCCGGCCTCAAGGAGTTTACATTCTGATGCAGAAATGAAATCCTTGGCAGACTGACAAATGTCACCTATGCATGTGCAAAGAAGAGAAGAAAACTCATTTTAAAGTTTCTTATAAAATAATCCATTAAAATGTTTCTTCTGATTCCAAAATAAAGGCAATTAAAGAAATAAAAATGCCTTCAGTTCCGTCAGCATTCCTCCTAAGTCTTGGCACTTGCTCTTCCTCCCTCGGACTGATTGTGTCCTGGTAGGTTCCTTCCCTTTGTTCTAGTCACTTCCTCCGACAGGCTGCCCCTGATCCTGACTCCACTGTTAACATCCTCTCCTCCGTCCAACACCCATGCACAAACTGACCTGGGCTTTTTCTTCAGAGCACGTATCTCTCAGGTTATCATGTTCATTTGTTTGGTTTATTTTTTTGTCTTCCCTTGCTAACATGCAAGCTCTATGTAGCCAGTGTCTTTGTCTTATTAGTTGCTGGATCTTCCGTGCCTAGTACACAGTAGGAATTCAAATAAATAACGATTAAAAATTTGAAAAAAAAAAATCATTTCTATGAACGTTTTTGAAGTTAATGTTTGCATATGCAATTATTTTATAAAACTGTCATTTTTCAGGCTGAATCACTCTTTTCTTAATACATGGATAGGGCCATCTGTTAATTTGCAGTTGTAAATGTTTCTGCAGATGGTTGTTAAATTATAGACATGACCAAGAAGACATGGCAGACTTGTTGCCATCCTTTGCCAATGGCCTTTTCATGTTCATTTTAGGCTCCAGATCAATTATTCAGCTGAGAAGCCACCATGTAAATGGATTGAATGGTCTTCAATGGCCATTTCAAAGCACTTTTGTTACTCCATGGATGTTTTGTTTCAGCCATGTGAAGTACCTTTGAGGTTTTAGGATACCTGGCTTTCTCCTGTTCTACTAGGCCCAGGTATCTTAAAGCCAAACTCCAGATGTTATAAAAGAATATTTCTGGAAAGCGAATTTATGTGTTCTCTAAATACACCATGACTGTGTTCAAGCCACATTGCTCCAGTTCCAGAAAATTCATTTGACTCCTTTTTTCACAGAGTGGTTCCTCAAGCACGTCACAAATTTTTGATTAAATTGATTTTCACTGCCAATCAGATGGATAGTAGGAATCAGTTTCAATAATTTGTCCAGTTTTTGGCATTATGTAAATTGGCAGTGAAAAACATGCCAGGCTACACTTAGAATTTGCCATCTGTGATAAATATCTACTAATTATTTTTCTTAATTTGGAGTTTGTCATCACCTTTAAGAAAAGGGAGGGCATCACAAAATTTTCAAACCTTATGAATTTAAATACACTTTGGCTTTTTTTAAAAGATGCACACTGTTTATTAGACTTTTTGGTGAGCAGTGTACTGGACATTGATTGCTTTTTCAAGCTCATCATTTATTCCCCATTCTGGACCATCTGTTCAATTTTTCTTTAGAGACCCACCTGCCCCCAAGCCCAGTCTATGCAATCCAGGTGTGAGTGACTTCCCTCTCTTTAATCAAAAGAGGGGAAAGCATGATCCAGGCCAGCCAATCAGCATGCTCTAATCCCAGGGATATAATATTTGATTCAAGAATGGCCATGTGACTCAAGTCCTATGCGGTTTCCTGGAGCCACCAAGGAACAGGTATGCTCATTCTTCTAGACTAGGAGCTGTGAGGGTACACGTCTGGAGCATCATTAGCCATCAAATGACGGCGCCTGCCTCAAAGGGAAGGCAACACAGCAGAGAGGAGGGTTGAAAGATGGAGGGAGAGGGAAAATTGGACCTGAGACAGACTTTGTTTTTTTCTCAGACTTTTTATAAGACTGTTTGAATCCTAGATCCAGCTATGCCAACGAGTAAACTCACCCCCCAAAACTCTTTCAGTTATCTCAATTATTTTATTTTTTGCTTAATCTAGTTTGACTTGATGAAGTCATTTGTACCTGAAAAATTGTTGACCACTAGAGTTGGAGTTATTAATCCAAAGATAGCAATCTAATTCAGAAGTCTAGGAATTCACACTTCCCAAAGACCCCAAGTTTTTAGTTTAATTACATATTTTATGTAAATTTATTAATACAATTCCTTATAGCTAAGCATTCCTATTTTTTCTAAAGATTTTATGAGCCACATTTGCCAGTAGTTTGTGATATTTCCTGTTCAGAGATGGGGTGAAACCAATATTAGGGAACCCCAAGCCATAAAGAAGTTTGTATTTTCATGTGTATTTCCAATTTATTTCTAGCCTAACTCAGAAGAAGAGAAGAGGCAGATCACCATATAATCTATTCAATTTCAATTTCAAAAGATGCTGCTGATCAAAGGATACTCCTGAGTAGCCCATTTCCATAAAATGAATTTTGACAACCTTCCTCCAAATGTGTGTCTTACTTTAGCTTTTGATTTGAAAGGAAAAATGGAGGTTGGCGGGAAAGATAAATGAAAGTGATACTGATAGTGTATGGGGCTGCCAAATAGTCTGCTTCTTAGAATTTCTGTAGTTTTCTAAGGCAAGTCTTACTTAACCTAGTATTTTAATCTAGTATATCATCACTTTCCAAATCAATGGTTTGTCTAGAAGAGCTTTTATGTTTCCCCAGGGTAATAAATATCTCAAAGGAACATCTCTCTCCCCCATCCCCAGCTTAATTTCAGAAAGGTCCAACCTGCTGATCTCACTGTCTGGGAATCCTTTTTATATGTACAAAAATACATACATTTCTCTTAGATGCTGGTGCCCCAACTTTCACAAGATTATATGCCTCAGACCGACAGTCTGGAGGGTAACTGGATTTAGCAATCCAATGGTTCAATATATTTGCATAGACACCAAGATTTGCCTTCCTTTTTTTAAGATAGCATCCCCCAATATAGACTATTAATATCAGATTATTTTCAGAAAGATCTTGATTGTCTCCTTGCATCAACTGAAAGAGTTTTGGTTCATTGTTTATTATTTGTCACTTCTCTCAGAATTGATTATCTGAAAAAAAAAAAAAAACTAATTTAGGATACAGCTCATAGGGACACTGCAATTGTAAGTTAGGGCAAGACCATAATCATGAATTTAAAAATATGTACAGTAAATAAAATATAATTTAAATTTTTGAATTGTTTTATTTTGCCTTGGTATGCAGCAACTAATACATTGTTCATGGTAAATTTACTCAATAAATACTATTAGTGACTTAACATAGAATCTATATTCCCAGTGATTCAAGTTAATTTTTATTAACTTTAAATTTCCCAATTTTTGACATCTTCCTCTCCTGCTCTTCAAAATTCAGAATGTCCATTCTCTAAGGCTAAGTTCAGCTATGGTGCGGGAATGAACAAAGTGACCTAATCAACGACCTGAAGCCTTAACTCCTCTAGAGGTGTTAGAATTCTAATAGAAATACTTGTGAACTCAAATGAATCCTCAGTATTCATCCATTCATTTGATCATTGTGTCTTTTGGTCAATTCAAGCTAGCAATGCTCCAGAAAGGATTTAATGCACAACCTCCAATAGAAGGAATGCTTGTTCCAGCTCTATCCTTCTCCTTCCCACCCCACATGTATTAGCTATCTATTGCTGTGAAACAAATTACCCTGAAATGTAGAAGCATATCACAACAAACATCTATTATCTCAGAGTTTTTCTGGGCTAGGAGTCTGGGAATAGCTTAACCAGATGCCTCCTATTCAGGTGTTTCACAAAGCTGTAGTTAAAGTGTTGAAGGAAGACACCAGGGTGTCTTCCATGGCTCTCTATCTCAAGTTGTGTCAGGATAGGAGTGGGGGAGAATCTGCTTCCAAGGTCACTCACTTGACTGCTGGCAGGCCTTGGAAGATTCATTTGAAAGCTGACTCATGTGACTGTTGGCAGATGTCAGGTTTTCTTTGTTAGCCAGAGTCTTCCATTCTCAGCCACATGAGCCTCTCCAAAGGGCTACTCAAAATCCAGAAGTGTGCTTCCCCTAGAGCAAAGGCTCCTAGTGAGAGGATAAACAAGATGGAAGTCAAAGTCTTTTTGTAAGCTAGATCTCTAAAGTGACATCCATATCTCTTGACATATTCTATTAGAAGCAAGTCAGTAGGTCCAGCCCACTTTCACGATGAGGAGACGCAAAGGGTGTGAGTATCAGGAGACAGGGAAGCACTGGAAACATTGTAGAGGCTGTCTACCATCCCACGTTAGTGTGTGAATGGATTAAAATGTGAGGGCTGAGCATTGGGGTCAGACAGACCTGGTTTTAAATCCAAATCTAACACTTATTAGCTATGTGATTTGGACAAGTTTCTAAATACTCGCCAGCCTCTGTTTTCTCATTTATTAAAGAAAGATACAATACTTCTTCCCTCCTTGGTTTGTGATAATAATTAGGTGTGTCACCAACGTCACACTAGAAGCTTCTCACACAATGCTTGGCACATAATAAATGCTCAGTAAAAAATATTTTTCATGGTTCTCTCTTCTCCATAAAGCCCATAGTACCCACATAACTTCCAACTTTTTCAGGTCTTCTGCATCACATTGGGAAGAGTGCTTTGCTAGGCTGAGCCTCCTTGAGTGCAAACCTAGGCTCTTCCACTTCCCAGCTGCATGAACCAGGCCAAATTCTCATCTCTGAAAGGCAGTTTCCCAAATTATTAAATGGGAAAAGTAAGGATCATAGGATGTTTGTGAAGATTAAGTTAGATAAAATGTGTTAGGAGTTTAGTATATGCCTGACAAATAAATGTATCAATATGTGGCAATTTACATTTACATTAAAATTATTATCCAATCAAAGTATTAGTGAAATTGGCCATTATTATAAGTGTGGGTCCTAGCTAAAGAATATTCAAAACTTACTTTGAGGAATTCACCCACACCCAGGGTATCCTCCATTCCTCTCTAGTCCTTCCCAAATGCCAGCTTAGTAAAATGCTCTCTGTGTGTTAAGGGACTTGTATTAGTCAGCCAAAGCCTTGCTGTGCAAAGTGCCAGAATTCTGCTGCCTTTTATAAAGGGTATTTATTTGGGGTAGAAGCTTACAGTTATCAGGCCTTAAAGAGTCCAACTCAAGGTACTATAAGAGGTACTTTTCTCACCCAAAGTCTTGCCACATGTTCATGCAAGATGGCAGGTGATGACCGTGAGGATTCATCCTTCCTCCTTCCTCTTAAGGCTCTGTGGTCCCAGCTTCTTCCCATCTTAGCTGTAGCTTGGCATAAGGCTTGTCATTCTCCCCAGGGCTCGTTTCTTTCTGGGCTCAGCTGCTCTGTTCTCTTCACAAGGTCAGCTATAGACTATCAGGCTCGTCTCTCTTCCTGGGGCCATGTCTATGGAGCACTCCCTCTTTCTGGATATCTGCTTCTGTGTTCTCCTTCTCTGTGTCATTTTCAATGTCCTATTGATGTGGCCGATCAAAACCTTAGTCATAATTTAATCAAGTAAAAGTGAAACCTCTGAATATAATACAATCTAATACGCCCAGAGGAACAGACCAGTTTACATACACAATCCAATATCTATTTTTGGAATTCATAAACAATGCCAGACTGGGCTCATTTGAAGAAAGCAATGATTTGACTCTAATTTGGAGTGAAAGCATAGCCAGGAAAATCTGACTTGCACAACAGATTAGAAGCATATTCGAAAAGCCAAGAGGCAGAGGAGGTAGAGAGGAAAAGTGATTGTTCGCTGTGAGACGTATAAAAGAACTTTGGAAGGAAATAAAGTGAACACAAATGGCTGTTCGAGACCATATAGCACTAGAGACCTTTGTTGCCTGGCTGAAAAGAGGGCCTAGTGAAAAGCCAGTAGCTCTGCGATATAATTAACCCCAATTCTGTTGGAATTTTATGTCTACTTATGGCAGTGGGAGGTGGGGGGAGAGCCTCTGCAATGGGGACACTGTTCAGTTCATATCATCTGAGGCAAAGAATGTGAAATGGCAATTTGAAAAAAAAAAGGTCAATTATGTTCCCAGTTTCTTATTTTCTCTTTTCCTCTCTACTTTCTCACCCCTCAGCCTTTTGCCCCACTCCATCTAAACTGCTTCCTATGAAAACATGCTTGTCCTAGAGAACATATTGGGAAATTCACATTCATCTTTGAAAACAATTTTCCCACTTGTAGTACCCTGTCAGACTTGGCCAAAATCAAAACAAGACCATGTGGTGCTCTGAAAATGAACTCGGTTAAGCTGTGTTGTTTCAACCCCAACTCTTGTAATGATCGCCTGGAAGCAAGTGTGGCAGAGCATGGTCTGGAATCTTAAGGAAGATGTTGCCCAGACTGTGTCTGTCTTCGACCTGACTTGGTGACCAGTGTGGGGTCACCTTTGATTATCTATATGTTTACTATCCCTTTCTACACAGCAGAGGCTGAGCCACTGATAATGGGGCTCAGGAGGAAAGAGAGAGAGACAAAGTGGATTTCTGTAAGCCACACTAGGGAATCTCTCTTAAACATATGAGTTAGCATTGGTGCTCAGGCTGGACTGAGCTACTCACACTTCTGCTGCACAACCCTCAAGGCTGGGCACGGTGGGAAGCATGAGCATGAACACAATGTACTTTATTGCTGTACCTTCGTAGGCTTGGTTCACTCTCTTTTTTCCATGTAGAGCTTCTGAATTGAATCAAAAACATTATTTCTGATTCCAGCCCGCCATCCTTCCCTGTGTATATGTGCTGGCTTTGAACTTTCAGCAACCCACATAAAATAAAAATGGAGGCAAAGGAGCAGGGTTGGTTGCCGTATAGATGCTGGAGTCAGAATGTGTGGGTTTAAAACTGGCTGCTCCGCTGCATGGCTGTGGAGCCTGGAGTGAGTTTCCCAAATGCTCTATGCCTTAGTTGTCCCAGCTGTGCTAAGGGAACACCGGTCAGAGAACCGTGGGAACTGTACTTTTACTTAAGCAGAATGCAAAGTGCCTATTTCACAGCAAGTATCCCTTGTTTTGAATTTGAACCACAATTTGTATTTTGTGCTATCAGAGTATCTCCCTAGATACCACAAGCTCTTGGCAGAATTGCATTTTAAAAACAGTTTATTTTTTTTAATTTTTAGCATTTACAACTATTTTCTGTAAGTTCTGGTAAGTACTAATATAATTGGACAACTAATACAGTTGTAGTGTTTCTTTGCATCTCTTTGTTCCTGATTTTTATAAGCCTTTTTAAAATCCTTATACCTCATCCTTACCAAATTTTTTCATTATGTATTGATTTTCTTTACGTTTGTCTTCTTCCCTCATTGGAAGTTATATATCCTATTCCTTTTTAATATTTCATCTTCTTCCAAATAATTAAAGGACTTCGCAATACTTGAGCTCTGATTTTACCCTCACAAAATATATGCTTTTGTTCAGTCATTTATTTTTATCATTTTAACCCCACAAATTAGACATTATTATTATTTTTAATTGTCAATGTTTGTTTAGATATACCTGCATTGATCTTTTTTTTTTTTTTCCAGTAATTCTTCTTGCACCTCCTATCTTTCTTTTGGGGGATAATTTAAAGTATCGTATTTTAAAGTATACCCTTTAAAATATCCTTTAATAAAAGCTTCCTGTAGTAAAAGTACTTAGTTTTTATTTACATAAAAGGACTATTTCCCTTCTGTTCTTGAAATATAGTTTCAATGGTAACAACAATCTCAGTAGAGAGGTAGTTTCTCTTTGCCCTTTGAAAGGTTACTTATTACTCTAGAGAAGGAAGCTGCCAGAATAATTGTTCTTTTCCTTGACTGGGATCAGTCTTTTCACTCTGACCACTAATAAGAGCTTCCCCGTGTCTTCAGTATCTTCAGATTCCTAAAAATATGCCTAAGTAAGATATCTTTTTATGCTTATAGAGAATATAGTCATTATCGCTCCAAATATTTTACCTTGCTTCCCTCGATTCTGCCCTTTGGGGGCTGTCATTAGCTGTTTCTTAGTCTCATTCTTTCCTCCACATCTTCTAACCTCTTTTTCATAATTTCCACCTCTGGATTGCATTCTGAATAGTTATTTCAGATTTTCCTGTTTGCAAATCCTTTTTTCAATTAAACCTAATTTGTTGTATATCCCTCTTTTTTCTAAATTTCAACGGCCACTTTTTAGTTTTTAAAATCCCTATTTTCCTCCTGACTAGTCTGCTTAACAATGGTTTGATTTTCTTGTTGTTTCAGTTATTCCATATTTGCAACTTAAAGTTTATGCAAATACCTATTTTATTACATATTTCATAATTCTATTATCTGAAATTCTTGGAGCCTAATTCTACTATTTATTGCTTTTACTGACACTCATGTGTTTTGTATCTTTTTAATATTTTGTGAGCTTTGATTCTAAACTCACGTACTTGACCTTTTTTTTTCCTATCTGGTTGTGTCATCGTCTTTTTGGTGCGTCACTTCCCCTGAGGAGGCCTGCACCTCTCCACCAGGGCAGGTCTGGGATGCCTTTTTTCTTTTTTTTTTTTACTAGGAGGTCCCGGAAATTGAACCCCGGTCCTCCATATGGTAAACAGGAGCTCAGTTCCTTGAGCCACAGCGGCTTCGCTGTATTTGATTTTAAGTTGTAGGAAACTTTGGGCTTAAATGGAGATGTGTTTTTCTAGAAAGGATTTACATTTTTCCTTATCAGGAAACAGGAGGCTTTATCCAGATGGAAATTTACAAATTCTGCTTGAGGATCCCCAGCTTAATCTCAGAGTCCTGTGTCTAGTTTAATCACCTTGTTATTAGGCAAATTTCCAGCATCCCAGTGATGGCATTTATGTTGGCCTTTTTCATATCCCTATGCACTTTGCATGTCCTTATTTTGACTGTTCTGGTTTCAGTTAATGGTTTTTGTTCTATGAGAAAAAAGAGCCTACTAGGCTCTTCTAGTGGGGCGTTTCCATGATCTGCCCAGTACAACATTTTCCTAAGTCATTTTTGTTGTTGTTTTTCCTCTGGCTTCCTTTACTTTCAATGACAAAACCTGAAAAGGGAAAGGGATTCAAAGAAAAAATTGGAGTTAATTTATGCTGAAGTGAATATGGTTAATGACTTAAACATTGGATGCGCATCCATCATTCTTTCATCCGTGCTCACAGGAAAGATTTACTGAGTGTGTCCCATGTGGCAGGCACTATACCGACTGCAGGATACAGAGCGGCAAACAAAACGGGGGTTGCCTATTGTACAGGAAAACGGATCACAGGTAATAAGCTCAAAGAGAAGGAGTGTTCCTTCGGGAACCAGTTTTCATCTGTTATTTCATCATATAAAGAATCCTTACTGTAAGTAGTAATCCTAGCCATTTGTGCAGTTTTATGGTATAGAGACAAGGTCTTACATTATCTTGTAGAGGATTGGTCAGTGGTAGGGTAGAATTAGAAAATCTGGCTTGAGTCTCAAATCTACCACTTTCTAGCTCTGAGGTCTTGAGTCCATCCCTTAATCTCTCTGGTTCTATTTCCATAACTAAGCAATGGAGAGAACAAAGCCTATCTCCCAGGGTTGTGGCAAAGATTGAATTAGATCCGTAATGTGGTTTTATGTGATGGTATGCAAAGGTAGATGATACCCCATTTACTTTTTTCCCTAGAGCTGTTCACATGCATGAGAAGTTCACCTGTGAGTGGACGCGTCTCACCACCCCCTCCCCCACGTCTCCAGCAAACCCTAACAAGTGTATCATGTGCTTTCACTGAAATAGTCACTGTGACTTAGAAACCTTTTCTTTTTATTTTCAGAGCAATCTGATCCACTTGAAATTGCAAATTGAGTAGGGAAAATAGAAGAGACGTAAAAGATGGCTGAAAAAACTTGTATCTGACTTATGATGATGATATAATCAGTGAAACCTTATTTCTACCATTTCTTTTCCCTCCTTTCACCAGAAGAGTAACAACAACAAGAAAACAAAAACAAAAAGTAAGTCAACATGAGAAACAACATGGGAAATGAGACAAGTAGACCAGGTAAAAACAACATAAATAAAAGCCAGGGTTTCGTTTTGTTTTGTTTTGTTATTAAATTTCCAACACTTAGCTTAGTATCTGGAACATTATATAAGTACACAAAAGATGTTATTGAGCAGAATGGAATTGAAGCCAATGGAAACTTACTTCCAATGAACATTTTATTTATTTTATTTTATTTGAAATATAACTTGTGAGTTTGTTCAGAGCATGAGCTTTGGATTCAAGGCATACTTTGGATAAAGCATTGGCTGTATAAATTTGTACATGTAGTTCTTCTCTACAAGCCTTCGTTTCCCCCTCAGTAAAGGAGATAAAACAAGGGTACCTACTCTTACAGTTGTTAGGCCGTTTAAGTGAGACAGTGCAGACATAATGCTCACCTTCTTAGAAAAAAAAATAATAATAATACTTTTGCTTCTAGTGTGTATTGTAATTTTTCTCCTGCCTCCCTACAAAATCTTTTCTGGAAACTTGTAGATTCTCATACACCTTGATCCCATTAATTTTATTGTCTTTTCTATTTATAATACTTCAGTAACGAGTATAAGATTCTGGCAACATTTTGAAATTAAGGCAATTGAAAAATATTGACATTGAGAATATAATGAACTTATAAATGGAGGGAGGGAGGGTAGGGAAACAGAGGCTCTGAAAATTCAAGAACTCCCTATGCTCAAAAGAAATTATACTCTGATGCCAGAACCCTAATAACGTTCTAGTAGTATCTCCAAACTCTGCTTGAAATTTTAGTGTTAAAAGGCTTTGCTTGCCTCCTATCATCCCTTTGCTTCCCACGTCCAAAATGAAAATGGATTTCAGACGTTAACTAAATTTTGATTAGAATATTAACTTAAATACCAGGAAATGTGCTATTTTTACAGGTATTGCCTCCTTGTATTTTCAAAACTATTATCTTCATATTATAGATGAGAAAACAGCTGAGTCCCAGTGAAGATAAGATATTTGCCCAAATGCAGAGCTAGGATTTAAGCTAGGTCAGTCTATTCTATATCCTTTAATATCATATTTTACTCGTCTGTGTTGTCTCCATCCCAAAACAAGGGGAAGAGGATGAATTTTAAAGCAAACAGAAGAGAGGATTTTTTAAATGTCTACAGCAAAGGAGTAGGCACAAATGTCTGATGGGTTTATAGTATGCCTTTATGGAAATGGATGTAATTTGAAATGCAATTAAAGGAATCCGTGAATGAAATTGAAAGAGAAATGGAAATGATGCCTTCTGTAGAACACCAGTTGTGCATTACAATGTCATGGGTAAATGCCCATCTGATAAAGAGGTTTTAATTAAACTAAATAATTTATTATCCATTATACTTCAATGAATTAAAAAGGATATAATCTAAGATGCTTTATTTCTCTGAAACAGGAATTGTATACCATAAATTCAGTTTATCATGTGTTCTCAAGCGAGAAGATGCCCAGGTTAATAAAATGTAGGGGAGATAATAATTAATTTCCAAAATATTTTAACCCTTGGTACATTCATTCAAATGCTTTTCTCCACGAAGAACTAGACATTGTTTTCTGTTGGAGGAGAGACTGCATAAAAACCAGTTCTTTATAGAGAAAATTTTAATTAATTATGAACTGGTGACACAATTAATTGAATGATAGATGCCCACTGGTATTTCACATGTATGTATATGCACATAAGTACCTGTTCTCATTTTCACATACATACACACACACGTTTTCATATATTTATATAGGTAAATGCATACATATTCATATTGTCTCATAAAAGCCACATGGGCTTCCTCAGTTTTGCCCATATTTATTTTTATTTTTAAATGTTTAAATATCTGTAGTTGTTAACTATTAAATAAAATATGCATAGGAAAAGGTCATAAGTAAAATATAAAGGGCTAATTAAAAAAAAAGAAAATACTGAAATTTCTCCTTCCAATTCCTCTCCCTCCTCATCATATGTCTCCCTTTAAAAATAATCTGCTATTAATAATTTTTTGGGATTCATTTAAGGAAATAAATGCTCAGACCACAACGTAGTTGTAGCTGTACTTTTATCTCTATATATTCCATTTCTTTCTAATATTCAAAAATTAGGTCGTATCACATACATTATTCTGAGATTATTACTTTTTTCCCTTAAGCCTTTCTCACATAAATAGCCACAGATATACCTTGCTTGTTCTTAACAACTGCTTCCTAATTTTTAGGAATAAAAATGCTAGTTTATATGTCCTCTGTTAATGGATGTTTTATTTAAAATAGTTTCTAACTATATACTATTAGAAACAGTGCTGCGATGCACATCCTTTTGAGATGCACCAGTGATGATCTCAAGCAATGGAATTGCTGAGTGAACAGCCATGAGCATTTGCAATATCAATAGCTATTGCCAACTTGCCATGCAAAAAGGGTTTCACAATTTACACCCCTCTGATGTTTCCCTCTACCTTAACCGGTACTGGTAAAAATTTAATCAAGTTGAGCACTGCAAAATTTTACAAGAATATTCCCAACAGTTTGACTTGAAAAAGGAAGTCCCTTTTGAGTACTTACGAGAAAAAATTAGAAATTAATTGTCACACAGTTTTTCAGGATCATGGTGTTCTTGTGAGTATAAACATGGATATGAATTATTAGTATCATATCTACAAAATGGCTACTTGGACAAAAATAATTTAAAATATATTTAAAGTATTTTTCTGCTAATAAAACCACTCTAGTTCATTATAAAAATATGGAAATACAAAACAAGCATAGCAACAAAAGGAAAAAAACACCACAATCTTGTTTTCAAGGGGTATATATTTTTAAAAGAATAAATTTTGTGCATATCTTTCTGTTTTTCTTTTTCCCCATGTCAGGCCCTGTTTGTCTTTCTTTCTTTCTACCTATCTACCTACCTACCTACCGACCTATCTACCTATTTATCTGTGTATCCATCCATCCACACAGACACATATGCACATATAACGTGTGTATGAATGTGTATGTTCATATGTATCTATAACATATTCATTTCCATTTAAATAGATTAATGGTTAGGTAAGCCAGAAAAATATGCTTTTTTTGTCTAGCTTCATTATTTCTAAGTGTGCTTTGTTTAGCTTATTTTCCTCTGGTATATGTAAACACACCAATCTTCAGGGTGTCTCTTAGAATTTTAAATCCAATTCCAGGGAAATGTAGAATAACAAGATTACTTCTAAGTGTTTCTCTATGGACTTGTGTCCTTTCTTTTCAAGCCGTCGTTTGAGGAACATGCTCTTCTCCAGGTGCTGCTAAATGTTCCTCAGGAGTCCTAGGGCATCTCTTGAAAGAAAAAAGAAGGATCAGCTCAAATCAGCCTCCCAGAAGGATGGCTATTGATGTCCGTTAGTGTGGTGGAGTGCCACCTTCTAAACATGTAGAATCGCATTCCTTAAACTCAGCACCTGCCTTTCAACTCCAATTCCCTCTTCTTTCCTTCAACGATAGTAGAAACCTCTTTGTTTACTTCCTCACTCTTCTATGCAATTTGAAGTTTTTCCTATTCATTTCACAATAGAATGCATATACAATAGAATTACTCCATAATGAAACCAGTCTAACCTCTGTTCAAAAGTCTTCTGTTTATCTTTGTTCAAAATGTGCTGCTCTGGAGAGGCAGTCTACCTCAGAAAACTCTCCAGACGATTTCCCATGGACCTGTTGGTTTGACTTGTTATATTTATTCTAAATTTATAGTAGATATATGCTTCCCATTGAGAGAGAACTAAAGAAGAATAACTACTTCATATTTCTTTCTGAATTTGTAATTTGTTGGGACAATATATAGATGGGGACAGGGGACTCACAGGTGAATGGTAAAAATGTCATTTTTAAACAAGACCATTATCTCTGAAGAGTAATAACCAATGTTATAATAACAGAAAGGAGTTTTGTCATTAGAAAACCTGGGCCCCATGGTTTCTATGCTTCTGTACCACTTATTTTTCTACCCCAAAGAAGGAAAGAGATCAGTGAGGAGGGACAAGTATGTTCTGCTTTGATTCCTTCACTCCTCAGTTGCTCCAAGAGTTGGAAAGCTTACTTCAAAGACTGAAAACATGAACATGGTATAGCTTTAGATTCCTTATTCAGAACAGATTGTGCCATCAAAGTTCAATTTACTCAGAATCTTTGCAAAAAAGTGAATTTAGGCTTAGAAGATAAGATCTATGAAAAAGATACCAAAATGTAATTTACTTCACTTTTCATCTTTGTTTTTATTTTTATCTTAATTTTTACATATATGAATTCATGTGATATGAATTCACTTTTGTTATTAAAAATTCAAATGTTACAGCATATAAACATAGAGAAACATGTATTCTAACATCCCTAAACTCTCCACTTTCCACTTCTGAAGTTTTCTCCCCAGACATGACTACTTTTAATGTTTCCATAGTGCCTGTCATTCTTCTTTTATGCAGATACATGGAGATGAGAGATTGAGATACCAATAGATAATATACATTAATCCTAAATGGATCATATTTTACAAAGCATTCTGCAACTTATGTTTCTCTTGGAAATCTATTCAAGTCAGTACATATAGGCCAATCTCATTATTTGTAAGAGTTTTGTAGAATTTTGGAAGATAGAAGTACCACAATTTGTTTAACTACTTCTCTGTAAATGGACATTTAGATTATTGCTAGCATTTCATTCTTTTAAACAATCTGTAGTAATAACTGTGACCTTGGAGCATGGCACCAAATCTCTCTGATTCCTGAGAATTAAAAGTTTCTACTTCAAAGTATAACAGGTGTAACAAAGTGTAAAGACTAACTGTGCCTTGCCTGTAGTTAGCACTCACAAGGGCTGCTTTTATTACCACTGTACTGTTGATGGTGATACCTCTTTACATGCATGCAGTATGTCACTTTTGGAGGAATTTTTAGATGCAGTATTACCATGGAAAGAATTTGCATATTAAAATATTTGTTAGATGCTTCCACACTGCCTTCCAAAAAGGCTTTACCATTTACAATGACCCATTTGTATTAGAATAGGCAGTTTCCCCACATCTTCTCCAATGCTGAACACTTTCGATAATTGAATTTTTGACAACATGATGGCAAAAGCATCCCAGTTGTTGTCATACTTTATATTTTTAAAATTACTCATGATGGAGTATTATTTCACGTGTTAATTTGTATTCTCAATCTCTTCCGTGAATGAATATTAAGTCAGAGTCAGGTAGCAGATGATTGGATGGATTCTCTAAAATGTTGGAAAGATAGAGACAGAATTACTGTTGAGAGGCATGTGTGCCCTTCTTTCTGTCTTCTCCCCACCAGATGAGGATGTAGGCTTGCTGAATGTGCTTCAAGAAAGGCAGAGTTTGTAGAAATCTATTTCTAGACTCTCTAATCTATTCTGCTGATCTATTTGTCTATTTCTTCACCAGTATTACACTATATGACTTAATATTACTTTTTATAATGTGCAGATATCTGATAGGAGTCATCTTTTGTTCTTTCTACTTTCGAAATTATATTTACTGTTCTTTGGGTTTTTCTCTTCCATATGAACTTTGTAATCAGTTTAAATGTTAAAAAAATAACCTATTATGATATTTATTGGGATTACATTGAATTTACAGTTTGGTGATATAATACTGACATCCATAAAATAGTGAGCTTTCCCATGTAAGGGCATGGATTTTTTTCTCTCTTAGGTCTCTTCCGGTGAGGTTTTATAGTTTTCTTCTCATTGGCAACATGGTTTGTTAGATTATATATATATTTAATATATTTATTTTCCATGGTGATTCTTTTCATTGCCCATTATAATTGTTTGTTCTTGATATGTAGGAAAGCTTACAAGTAGCACATATTAATCTTATATCTGAACTTGTTATTTTGAAGTAATTTTGTTTTTTGTCAAATTACTCAATCACTTCATCTGAAAAAGTGATACTTTGACTTTTATTTCTCATATTTTATCTTTTATTTATTTTCTTGCCTTATTGCAATTACTTTATGTCTTCATACAACCAATTAATATGGTATGTAATACAAATGGGAACATATGGAGAATTCATAAATCATAAATGTGAAAATATATTTCAAAGTAAAAATCCATGTAACTAGAGCAATGGTTAATAAACCTAATGAGTTCCAATACTTGGGAAGACCTGAATGTGCCTGTTCCCAAAAACTGCCCCCTCCTGTGCACTAAAGGTAACCATTGTCATGACTTTTATGCAGTGATATGCTGGTAAATGTTTAACCACCCATTCTCCAGAATAAATTTTTTTTAAACACTAGGATTTGTAGCCTTTGATGATTCTCATGATGTAAATATTCTCACCATGGCTGATTTTAAGCTGCCAACATAGACTTGAGATGACATGCCAGGATCAGTCCTCCTGGCGTGGTACAGGCTAGCATCAGCACATTATCACTGCTCTTGTGGTTAATTAGTGACTTTCTTTTCTTCATACTTTTGATGCTTAAATATGCATCCTTAAAATCCTAAAGTTGAGTTGAGTCCACATTTCTTTATATAATTGGAATGACTATTGAGTTTCCTTTTCTTATAATTACATGTGTGAATTTCATCAATGTTTAGAGTAACTATACTTTAATCATTTTCATTGATGTATAAAGTTCTGGTGTGTAACTATACCACAGTTTACATGGACATTTGGATTGTTTCCACTTTAAGGCTATCAGAAATAATAATGAACATTCTCCTGGGTCTATATCTCTGATTGGAACCCCTTGTTAATAGGACAGTTATATCGTCAACATTAGTGGATTATGCAAAACAGTTTTCTAAAGTAGTTTACCAGTTTTTCTTCCCTCCTAACTGTGTCTGAGTTTGTTTGCTTCATACTGTCAAGTTATTGCCAGTCTATTTAACATTAGCATTTTTAGAGAGTGTATAATGCTGTTTCATTGTTTTAAAGTTCTTTTTTCTGATTACTAATTAGCACCTTTTTAGATTTTTTTGATCATTTGGATTTCCTTTGTTTTTGAACTGCTGATTCCTCTCTTCCACTTTTCTACTGGGCAGTCTTTTTACTTATTGGTTTATAGGAGTTATTTTCACATAACCTGGATATGAGCCTTTTGCCATTTTCATGAATTATCAATATCTTCTCCCTCTCAATGACTTGCCTTTTTACATGCTGTGTCTTTTGATGAATCTATGTTCTTTATTTTCCCTTTATGGTTGGTGCTTTCTGTGTTCTTTTAGAGAAATATTTCCCAATCAAAACAGGAAAACTCTGAATGGAGGCTGCAAATTGCTATTGAAGGTAGGAGAAAGGGTGACCTGTCTTAGATAGCAATGGAACATTTGACAATAACGTGGAAGATAAGAAATGTACCTAATGGACTTGTGGGCCCTGCTAATGAGATTTCTAGGGAGACTGTTGAATGTGCCAATTGACATCATTTAAGTGTATATGATAAAGTATGAGAAGAGAAGAGAGAGATGAAGTATAAAAGGAATTGTTTAGTTTTTAAGCAGAATTAGAGGAAATAGAAAGGGACCAGGGCAGTCTCTCTCCAGTTGGCAAGAGGTCCTGAAAGTAACAAATGGACTTGGTAAATGTCAAATCAAGAGATTAGCTCTAGGACCCTTTATTAAGACCTCAGAAAGATTTAAAATGGTGCATAGTCAGCCCACTCCATGAGACAAAAGGGCTCTAAGAACTTAAGGGATTTATCCCACGTATCTAACACCCAAAGCAGAGCCATTCATCCCCTGTGATGTGGATTGGGGCATTAAGTGGACACCAATAAGAGTCAGAAAAATACCCATAAGTTTTTTTTGTTTTGTTTTTTAAGAGGTACTGGGATTGAACCTGGGACTTTGTACGCGGGAAGCAGGCACTCAACCACTGAGCTACAACCACTCCCCCCCACCCATAAGGATTTTAAGAGAATTACTGGCAAAGCACCACCAGCTTGAACTAAAAGGGATAAGGGCATTTCAAAATGAAAAGGAACCTACAGTTTTTTATGAGTGGCAAGCAACCCAGAAGATGGAGTCAAGGGCTTTGGTTTTTCAAACAAAAAACAAAAAACAAAAAACAAAAAAACAATAGATTAGGGGAATTCTCCCAGAGAGAATAGTTGGACCCTAATCATAGCTTATTTCCTCACCCTGGAGTATGGGAAATTAGTGGCATGTTCTCGGTGGATTTCAAAATTGTTATGGACTAGTTATTGCTATCTATTTCCAATTCTTCCCCATTTTAGGTTATTTGTCCTGTCCCAACATTGTATTTTGGGTGTGAGAGGCACAAATACCTGTTAATTAACAGGTATCTGAATCAAGCTCTGCTGTATCTAAGGAAACTCATCTGCATCTGGACCTGAATTGGATGTCCTGGTTTAGACTTCAAGCCTGAGCTGGAGCCTGTGTCTTTTTCTATAATAGAGATGAGGCTATTGTAAATCCTGGGTATTAGAAAAATTTGTAAGTGAATGGATTGTGAAGCATTTTTGGCTAGAGGGAACAGTGTAATAGATTGTTTATTGGCCACAAATTCTTCCTATCTGAGCATCCATGCCCTTTCGCAATGTGACCTTGCCACTCTCCCTCCCAGAAGCCAGATTTTTGTTTACCACCTTAACTCTGAGTTTGGTCATGTGATGTGATTTGGCCAATGAGACACTAGTGGGTTTGACACAAACAGATGCAGTATTTTACACAGTAGGGCTTGTCCTCTTGGAAGCCAGCTGTTATGTCGCAAAGCGCCTGCCATCTTGTTGGTGAAAACCTGTGGCTAGAAAAGCCCTGGAAAATGAGGGCTCACCCAGAAGAGGACCAAGAGACTCCAGCTGATAGCCAACATCAGCAGCAGACATGTGAGCCATACTAAACTCCCTGCTGAATGCAGTCCATGAGAAACCTCAGATAATGCCATGGAGACTAGAATAATCACCTACCTGTACTCATCCAGTCTATAGTCACAAGAAATAATACTTTTTTAATGTTTTAAGCCTATAATTTTGGGTCCGTTTGTTACACAGAAATAGGTACTGATACCCATATCATTTTATGAAGGCAAGAAGACATACTGTTTTTTGCTAATTATTCCCTTTAATCATTTTAAATTAATTTATAAATTGATTTCTGTTCAAAACAACCTTCCAAAGGAATTTTTTGGCACTTGAAATTATCCTGAAGTTCGCCTGAAAGAATAGACATGTGAGAATATACATATGTGAGAAAGACTAACCTAAGCGTACATTGCATAATGTTGTGCTGAAGTTCTTATTTATGAAGATGTGTTTTATACTGAAAGCTTAGACTTGAACATTTTAACCATGAAAACCTTTTCCATCTCAATAATGCACCATAAGTCATATTCAATATTAAACAGATACTACTTGCCAGGAATTTTTGACAATGGAACAGAATCAAGAACTTAGATATAGACCCTCATATCTACAGTGAAGTGATTTTTGACTAGCCTGTCAAACCCACCCAGCTCGGGTAGAACAGTCCATTCAACAAATGGTTCTGGGAGAACTGGATATACATAGCCAAAAGAAAGAAAGAGGACCCCTATCTCACACCTTATGTAAAAATTAACTCAAAGTGGATAAAAAACCTAAATATAAAAGCAAAAACCATAAAGCTTCTAGAAGAAAAGGTAGGAAAACATTGTCAAGATCTGGTGGTAGGTGGTGGATTCTTCAAGGAGATAAGAGGAGGACTGAGATGTACTACTGATGTTTAATGTATGTAGAAGTTTTAATTAACTTGACTGTAAAAGTGTGGAAATGTATAGAGTTGATGGTAAAACCTTATAGTGAGTAGCAGCTGGTTTATAAATGGGAATGTGGTTGGAGAGGGTAGTCTAGGAATGTAAATATCAATTGACAGAAAGCTGGAGAATAATCTAGGGACTGAATAACACAATGAACACAGAGGTGGATGAGAATTGTGGTTGATGATACAGATGCAAGAGTGTCCTGTGAGCTAGAGCAGATGTATGTCACTATTACATGGTGATGGGAATGTGGAAAAGCATGGGAATAATACAACTGGTGTGACCTATGGACTGTGGTTAAATAGCAATACTGTAATAGTAATGCATCTATGCCAAAGATTTACTGTGTTGATAATGGGGGAGGGTGGAAATAGTGTGCCAAACATATGCTATGGACCATGGTTGGTGGTAATAGTCTGACAATATTATTTCATAATCTGTAACAAATGTTCTACCACAGTGTGGTGTGTTGATGAAGGGGTGTTGTATGGAAATTCTGCACATGTGCATGATTGTTTTGTAAGTTCACAACTTCCATAATAAAAATATATTTTAAAAAAATAATGGGGTGGGTTGGGGGAAAATAACCAAATGTAAGATATGAACTATAGTTAGTAGTAAGAGTTTGACGATATTCTTTCATAATTTGTAACAAATGTCTCACAACAATGCAAGGTGTTGGTGATGGGTTGATGTATGGAACCCCTGTATGATGCTATGCATGTTTGTTTTGTAAGTTCACAACTTTTACTATACACTTATTGTTTATGTACGTTTATGTATGAATGATATACTTCAATAATTATTTTAAAAGTGAACAGATGATAAAAATTAGAAAAAAGGAGAAGTGGGACTTCCATCAGTTAAGATATACAGTACTGAGAAGCTAAAATGTCCTGTCTGCATTTTGTCTGACAAGTGAATAGATGTAGCTCTGAACTAAACTATAAAACTTAACTTGAATTAATGTACACCAACTGATATTCTTTTTTTCATTGTTCATTACTCTGGTAATTATAGTATTGACAGAAAGCTTAGTTTAATTTGTAATAATTATCCAAAAACGATTTCAATGACCTTTTGTTTTGAACTTTTTGATCAAAGTTGCCTGAAAACATTTTATTTCTGCCCTTGAACTTCATCTGTTAACACCAACAAAGTTGTGAATGGAGTGTCAAGAGAATACTGCTGATGTGATGATGGTTCATGGTTCTATATGCAAAAGATATAATTCCTAGGCCTCTAATGATTTTTCTATATTGCTCAGAATAAACTTTTTCCAGGATTTAGCGAATACTGTGAATACAAGTCAATATCACAGTAGATATATCTGAAACAATAAACTGCCTTTTTTTCCTTTTTTGAAGAACTTTGTATCTTGAAAAAACTCTTGTGTTTAATTCTAAAGAATCAGGAAAAAGTAAAAAAAAAAAAATATTGAGTATCTGAAATCTGCCAGTCAATCTTATACATACTTTCGCTGATATTGTTTATGTAGCCCTAACAGCAGACTTGAGGGATATAACCCCATTTTATGGATGTGGAAACTGAGACTCACATTGGCTGAATGATTTAGCTATAGTCACTCAGTGATGGATGAAGAATTGTATCCAACTCCAAAGCCAATGTTTATTTATTCCAGCTTATTTTCCAATGTCTTCTACTTTTGGTGGTATTGGAATTACTCAGTTAACCAGTCAGGAGGCAGGGGACAGCATCACTGATCCCAGACAGTGGCCAGACTGTTAAGAACTAGGCAAATCCTAGCCACAGTCTGAGAGTTCTGCCCAAAATGGATTGAAGCCATTGAATGGGAAGGTGGCATGGAGATGAAATCTAGTCACATAGGAGCACATGGTTCAGTCCTGGGAAGGAAAACCAGGTCCAGGCTAATTAGCTGTGTTTCTAGGAGGAAAAACTGGGCATGCTTGGCAGAGGAGTCATTCCGAAACCGAGGTAGGCTCTGGTTACAGATCCAGTCCTAGAACAGGGCCAGTGTGCTTCAGAGGACAACTGTACCTCAGATGGGCCTATGGATGGGGGAACATGGCTTATTCCTAAATCCGAACTCATGGTGTGTTAGTTTTCTAGTGCAGTATAACAATATGCTTAAGCAACACCCATGAATTACCTCACAGTTTCTGTAAGTCAGGAGTCTGGGATTAGCATAGCTGGGTTTTCTAATTGTTATCTGGAGGCTCTGCTGGAGAATTCACTTCCCTGCTCACTCTGGCACTCACGGAATGAATGTCCTTGAAGTTGTAAGACAAAGAGATTCATTTTTTTGCTGAATATTGACCAGATGCTACCCTCAGCTCCTAGAGACAATCTGTACTTTCCTATCACGTGATCCTCTTCATAGCAATTCACAGCTTGGCATTTTGCTTCTTCAAGGCCAGCAGGAGAGCAAGAGCAAGTCTATAAGCAAGATGGAGTTTTCTATAACCTAATATAATCACAGGAGTGAAACCCCATCAACTTTGCCATATTCTGTGATTTAGAAGGAAGTCCTAGGTACCATCCACACTCAAGAGGAAGGGATTATACTCCCGGTGTGTACACCAGGGGCAGGTATCATGGGAGACATATTGAAGTCTATCTACCACTGATGACCAGTTTTTCCCTGTTTAGTTCCAGAGCAGGAGAAGTGGCTAATCCACTTTTCAGTACATTTGGATGGTTTATGTAGAATGGAAAGAGCGGTTGCTCCCAATTATTTAGCATACCTCCCAAAATGTGGCTACAGACACAGTAGACTCTCCTGTTTTCCGCCCTTCGTCTGTGACCAGACCTTTCCGTGTTGGAGGTCTTGGGGGTTACATACAAGATAGTCCAGCTCATGTGCAAAGGCACCTCCCATTTACTCTCTATTGGGGCCACATGGATGCACACTTTTCTCTCATGTGCTTGTTTCTCTTATCTCTTCTTTATCAACATTCACTCCCTAGATGATTTCATTCAATCTCACGGCTTTAAATACCATCTATATATTGCATGCTACCAAATTTATATTCCAAACCAAACTTCTACTCTATATTTGTGTATCCAACTGCCTACATAACATCTCCACCTAAGTCTCTCAAATGGTTCTCAACCTTAACAAGTCCAAAAATGAGCTCTTGATCTTCCTCAAAATCTGTTCATCATTCCCTATTTCAGTAAATGAGAAGTCCATTCTTCCAGCTGCTCAGACAAAAACCAAATCAAAACCAAGCAGACTGAAATCCTTAGTGTTGTCCCTGAATCTTCTCTGTCTCTGTCACAACCAAGGTCCAATTTGAAAGCAAACATTTTATTGGTTCTACTTGGAAAATGCATCTAAAATCTGACTACATCTTACTAATTCTACTGCTAAGATGCTGGTGCAAGCCACTGTCGTCTCTTGCTTAGATCCTTGAAGCAAAATTTAAAGAGTTTTCCTGACGATTTTGTATACTTGGTCTCCTACAGTCTTTTCTCAATGTAACAGCCAGAATGTTTTTTTCAGTACTGTACATCAGATCACGCCATTTCTTTCTTAACACATTCAAATGGCTTTCAATTCAAAAGTGAAAGTCAAAATCCCTAAAGTGGTCTGTATGGTCCTAAGTTATTTCATTCTTCACAGTTTATCTAATCTCATCTCTCCCAATAATTCTTCCCCTGGCTCACTGTACTTCAGCAAATCTGGAAATGGAGCACAGTTTGGCCTCAGGGGTTTTACACTTGCAGTTCTACCTAGAACACACTTTCCCCCAGATACCCATATGACCTGCTGCAATTTTTTTCTCAAGTCTCTCATCACCTCCTCTGTGAAGTCTTTCCTCACCACGCTATTTAAAAGAATAACTGCTTCTTCTGTCTCCCATCCTTACCATATTTATATTCAAAGAATTTGTAATTTGACATTTTATCTATTTATTTCATTAACATATTTCTGACTCCATTTGAATTTGAGCTCTGGGAAGGAATATATATATTTTTTAAAACTGCTGCATCTCCAAAGTCTACTCTGGTGTCAGGTATGTGGTAGGTATTCAGCAAATATTTGCTGAATATCAGAATGGATTAGGTGAATTAGGTGGATTGATTTCAAATGTTAAACCAGCACTGAATTTCTGGGACAAAACCCAGTTGATCATGATGCATTATCCTTTTTATATGCTGTGGGATTTGATTTGCTATCATTTTGTTTAGACTTTTTGCACCTAAGTTCATGAAGAATTGGAACTCCCATAAACTGTTGGTGGGAATGTAAAATAGTACAGTGGCTTTGGAAAACACCTATCATATGATCCAGCCATTCTACTCCTAGATATTACCCAAGAGAAATGAAAGCATTTGACTGTACAAAAATTTTTTACATAAATATCCATAACAATTTTATTTTTTAATGGGGAAAGATTGGAAACAACGCAAAGTCCATGAATAGATGAATAACTAAATTTCTATGGCTTTCTCTATAAGGCCTCCAGAAAGAGAATTACACCTTAACTGAATGACACCTTAACTAAAGTAACCCCATCAAAAGGCCAGATATATAATGGGTTCACACCCACATGAATGGATTAAGGTCAAGAACATGTTTCTCTGGGGTACATAACCCTAAGCCACTACGCTCCACCAACTGCACCGCAAAAGACATGTTCATCCCACCACAAAATACTTTCATTCTATCACAATATTGCAAACCCTTGGGGAATTTTAGAACAATGGTAAGTACAAAGTTATGGGTGTGGTCAGTCCCTGGGCAAAATTCCTCTGCCAGATGGACCTGTGAAACCCAGACAACAAATTACTGGCTTCTAATACACAATGATGGAACAGGCATCAGATACATTTTACCTTCCAGAAGGGATAAATTGGAAGGAAAACGGGTTATGTTTTCAAAACAAGTCCAAAACCAAGAAGGGCAAACTCCATTAGATTCCAAGGTCTGAGAGTCATCTATGGATGGACATTTTGTCTTCTGGGTCTGATGGAGAGGCAGCCCCATCCTTTCCAAGGGCTTGTGCAGCATCCAAGCTCACCCCCCAAATACTGGGGTGAAGGTCCCACCCACTCCAAGCATTGGGATGGGGACCAAACACTCTGTGAATGCCGGGGCACAGGCCCCACCATCCCTGAGCATTGGGATGATGGCACTTTCCCTGAAAAAATGGGGTGCAAGGCCCTCCAAGCACTGGGGCAGAGGGACTGTGCCCTCTAAGTGCAGGCGTGGATCTACTCTTTCCATACATGTGGGTGGGCCAGCTCTCTTGGCCCAAGAAGATCTCTTGGTCCAGACCTCACCTTCCATGGTTCTGCCCTTGAAGACATTCTTCCTTAAATTTACCCCATCTCTTTTCCCTTCAGTCCAGGCTGGCAGTGGTTCTGCTCATAAATGTTGTACAAAAACCTTGTCATCTTTGCATGCAGTGCATGCGGGTCCAGTCAGATGATGGAACTTTGCACAAATCCTTCCTGGATAACTGCGTTTCTAATAAATCCTTTCTATCCTTAAAATTTCTGACTGGATTCATTTTCAGCCATATTCTCTTTGGCAAAGGGTTATTCAGTGAAATTCTCATGTGTAGCCCTGTCCTCTGGGAACTCACTTCCTGAACACTCAGGGCGGTCCCTGTCAGAGCTGCTTCTGGCCCTAGTGGCAGAGCACACTATCTGGGTAGGCTGAGAATTTTCAAAATCATCAGCTGTTGCTTCTTTTGTGCTTAAGAGTTTAATTCTCAGCTTATCTCTTTCTTCTTGCATTTTACCATAAGTTGTAAGGAGAAACCAGGCTGCACCTCCCAAACAAATCTTGGAAATCACGTCAGCTAAATATCCAAGTTCATCGCTTTCAAGTTCCGCCTTCCAGCCAACATCAAAACACAATTTTTCCAAGTTCTCTGCCACTTTATAGCAAGAATAGCCTTTCTTTCAGTTTCCAATAGCACATTCATCATTTCCTTCTCAGGCCTCATAGGAAGTACCTTTCATGTACATATTTCTACGCACAGTCTCTTCAAAGCAATCCAGGCCTTTTCTATCAAGCTCCTCACAATTCTTCCAGCCTCTTCCCACACTTTTAAGTAGTTGTAATAGCAGCACCCCACTTTCTGGTACCAAAAACTGTTTTAATTTCCAAGCTGCTAAAACAAATACAATGGGTTGGCTTGTAAAAAAATGGGAATTTATTGGCTCATAATTTTGAAGCTTGGAGGAGTCCAAAATCGAGGCATCTGCAAAGCAATGCTGTCTCCCCAGACACTGAGGCAGCCTGGGGCTGGCTGCTAGTGATCCCCGTGGTTCCTCAGCTTTTCTATCAAATGTCAAAGCACTTAGCACCATCTTCTCCTTTCTCTTTTGGGCTCTGTTGACTTCCAGCTTCTGGCTGCTCCCCATGGCTTCTCTCTCTGTGGTCTTCTCTATAAAGCTTCCAGTAATAGGACTAAGACCCATCCTGATTCAGCTGGGTCACAGCTCAACTGAGGAAAGCTCATTAAAAGGCCATATTTACAACAGGCTCACACCCACAGGATTGTATTAAGATTAAGAACATGTTTTTCTGGGTTCAGTACTCCAAGCTACCACCCTTTAAAAAATGTGAACAGTCTATCCATACGATGGAATACAAAGGAATGATTCTTTGAGACATGCTACAATGGGGATGAATCACAAATAATAACTCTAAGTGAAAGGCATCAGACAGAAAATAATACGTATTGAATGATTCTATTTATACCAAATACTAGAAAATGCAAATGAATCTGTAGGGACTGAAAGCATATCAGTGGTTGCCTAGGGACAGAATGGGGAGAGGGATGGGAGAGAGGGATTTCAAAGAGGTTTAAGTTAACTTTTGGACATGATGAAAATATTCATTATCTGGACTCACGGTTGCAAATGTATGTCAAAACAAATTATATACTTTATATGCAGTTTATTTTAAGTCAATTATACCTCAATAATGCTGTTTTAAAGAGGACAAAAATAGGTCATTCACAATTTTATTATGTTTCTACATCACAAAGAATTACTATATAGCCCTAGATTTTGTCAGTTTAAAGATGTGTTCTAAATGCCATAATTTTGAAATTCCATATGAATTATTTCATGGTTTTATGAGTTCAATCCAGCCATTAATAATAGCTAATTCAAATAAATCTATTATTTTCTCAGCAGCTTGCATGTTACCTCAGTATTGAATTTCTTTCCTACTCCACATCTATGTAATATCTGAGAAGGTGCAGATAGGATAATACCTTATTTATTGCAGTCAACTTTGCCCATTGCTTCTGCTAGCCAGTGAAATTTATAATTAGAGAATAGCATGGATGCTGAATTGTTGGTGAGAATACAACCCAGCATAAAAGTCCTTTTCCCACAGTTTTTGAAGTTGGAAAAATGCATACTTTCTGCCATGATGTGTACATATGTACAAAGCATGTAGGAAATTGTGCAGTAAGTTAGTTCAACTTTGTGATTTATTCTTTTTTTCTTCCATGGTCAAGAGAATGGTCAAAGCCCATCCTAAGAGTTTCCTTCTCTCTTTCAGGAAGGACATTGTGTGACACTTTCCAATTTGTGTGATAGGACCCAATCACTAATTCTGCCTTGTCTGTGATTTCCAATTTTATTACTTGAAAATAAAATATATTTAAGGGACAAAGTGAAAATAGTCATTGTAATAAGTGAAGCTTTCAGAAAAAAATCAATAAACGAATAGATCTTTGTGTAGAATCCTACTACAATTCATCTGCTTCAAATTATCTTGTCTCTAGCTCTTTTGGGTCAAAATGTCTGCATGTAATTACACTGGACACTCTACAAGATATAAGGATATAAGGACAGGAAAAATAAAGATCTTTTTACAAGAATATGGAATATTTTCTGACTGCTTTTTGTAGCATTTGAGCTTTTTAAGTTATCATTTATGGTTTTTTTCTTTGAAGTGATGCAGAAACCACCAAAAGAATTTCTTAAATAGCATCTTAAAATAGAACACAAGGCACAATCTTTACACAGTTGTGGTTTTTCTAATTACAACTAAAATATTTTTAACTTAAAAACATACATTCAGAGTGTTTGTCTTCTTTTAAAAAATTAAATAACGTCATTCATGTGGAAGCATTGGCCACTAGAGGTTCTGAGGGCAGGGAGAGGGAAATACAAGTGAAATACGGGGGCATTTTGGGGACTTGGGAATTTTCCTGAATGACATTACAATGACAGATACGGGCCATTACATATCCTGCCATAACCTACAGAATTGAGTGGGAGAGAGTGTAAACTACAATGTAAACTATAATTCATGCTTAGTGTCAATGCTCTAAAATGTTTTTATCACTTGTAATGAATGTACCACACTAATGAAAGATGTTGTTAATGTGGGAAAATGTGGGAGCTGTAGGAAACAGGGCATATGAGAGTCCCCTATATTTTTATGTAACATTTATGTAATCTAAATACCTTTTTAAAAAAAAATAAAAAAAACTGTTTTAAAAAAATTAAATGAGTGAAACATAGAGACACTTAGACTTATGTTCTCTCTTATTTAATCCTTGTCTTATATCTTCCACTTCCCTTTCTACATTCACTCTCAATCCTTTCTATCCTTAAAAAGAGTGGCAATTGGTTGTATCAAAAGCCTTTTATGGACTTCTGTATCCAGGAAGATGAAGTAGATGTACTTCTCTCTATTTCTCCTGCAAAGAACAGCTAAAAACCCTGGACATTATGTATAAAATGAGCATAAAAAATCTGCAAGGTGGAGAGAAGGAGCAAGCTAGCTAGAGACTTCGGATTCTGAGGTACAAGATGGTGATGAGTTCCTTGGATTTTCTTTTTTGTCTCAGAGATCTCAGACATAGCAATGAAGAAGGTACAACCCCAAAATACTGATAGGTGCGGACAAAAAAAAAATAGCCTGCTCTTCCTAGGCCAAGGACCGGCATTAGCAGCCTAGGAAGACAGAAAACTTGTGGACAATCATTGCTGTACTGCATATATATACCATAGGAAAGTCTATGGCTCCACCTCCACCCAAAGAAGAGACGCTTGAGTGGGGAGCCTAGATTTTCACTCTTCCCAGGCTTTAACAAAATGCCCTAATCCCCTTACCTGGGTGGTGTCAGAGAAGGCAGAGGAGGGAGCAAGGACTTCCGTCCTCATCAGGTGCTAATGAACCCCATTCCCTCCACAGCACTAGTGAAGACCATGTAGGGAGACTAGAGCTCCATCCCCACCTGGCTGTAAGGAGGAGCTCCTTCCCAATCTGTGAAAGGGTGTTTGAAGGCACCTGGTGC
>JAQZBX010014339.1:0-38752 GCA_029593785.1 Cabassous unicinctus
ACTGCTTCAACTCTGTTCTTTGCCTTGCCTTTTATATTCAATTCCCCACCCACCAGGGTGTGGGGCTCAACGCCCTACTGACTGACATGGCCCAGTCAACGCCCTAATCATAATTCAATCATGCCCAGATTAACAGATCAGATTACAGGCATGATCCAATTATATTTTTGGAATTCATAATTACATCAAATTCCCCAACCGTTACAGTCACTTTACTAAAATGCAAAGTAAATCCATGAACTTGATATCCTTTAGAAACAACATTTTCAAAAGTTTAATTTACACAAATATTGACCACTAAATTGTTATTATGGCAAATGCATTGCAATTGTCCAAATGGGGCTTTCATCTTCACAGCCCTCCTCTTTCCTGAATTTATTTCTTCAGTTTCCAGCCATACATTTTTCTAGCTTTGAATTTTATGTCTTCCACTAAGGGATTCCTAATGTTGCAGAATTATTCAGAGTACACACCTAGGTTAAAAGACAAACCATGCATTCCATGGAGTCTAAATCTAAGAGTTTCACATAGTAATATCACTCCTGAATGTTGTTTTTAAAACTTCTGCCAGCTCCAAGGTCTGGAACTCATTACAAATAGAGGCATGATAAGTAGAAAAAAAAAATAAACTAGCGAGCTAAATTTTTAACTAAGGCAAGGAAGAAAAACTGACAGCATTCAAACTAAAAAGCACTAAAAGACATTTCTATGTCTAACCACCATTTAGGGTAAGGAAGGCAAAGGTTGAGGATGGAATAAATGGATCTTTTGGTCAGTTGCAAGTATTATCTTTTTGTGGTTTGCTTATCTAACTTTGGTGGTGGTGTGACCTGAGAGAACAGATTGGCTCTAAATTTTGTGAACAAATAATCTTTTCTTTTAGAACATAGTGCCTGTTCTACAGAGACATTCTTGGTTCATCTTTTATATGAAAATTTTATCTCATAAGTTTCAATGACAAAAAGATACATTCTACAGTGTAGCAGTGAGAAATGAATTGTTAGTTTAAGGGTTGGTGACAGAATTGGTCAGGGGGGGAGCACAACTTGATAAGCCATATTTGGGTGAGCAAAGATAGACTTTGGGCATCTGGCAAGACTGAGATGTGTTAGGACTGATATTAGGAAAAGTAAGTTTCTCTTTACCATGAAATTAGAATAGATGGGGGTTTTCTAAAACCCCTAATAAAGAGGAGAGAAAAATTGCCAAGAAAACTGGCTAGAAGAGAGGGAGGGGTCAATGGAAGGAGGTGGTGTGGCAAGATGAGAGGGATGTGGGACCCAAGATAGAGTCAGCTGTGAGAGGTTCTGCTGTCAGGATGGCACACAAATTTTTGAAAACAGATGTACAGTAGAAAGATGTGCTGGACTATGCCTTGTGCACAACAAATAACATCGACCCTTTACCATAGGCCCAGGCTTTTACTCCTGACTTTCTTAGTAAAATTCTTTTACACAAAACAGACTGGTACGAATGTTGATTTGGGAAATAATAGTCAAAAGAATATTCCATGATTGAGTCCACATGAAGAGAAGGAAATTTGGCTAAGACTATTTCAGGCAAACAAGGTATGAGCATGTTGGAGAAAAAGGCGGCGCTCACTGGGATGCGGAGACTGATGATTGCAGGCAGGAAGTTTATTGAGAAGCTCTCCCAGTGGAGGGGGTCTGAAGAGAGACTTCAGCCCCCCCATGGAAGGTAGTGGATATGACTTTATACAGTACATCAATAGGTGGGGAAATGTTAGTCCGTGGGGAGGGGGTTAGAGAGCCTGGGGCCAATAAGGGGCTGTAAAAGTGAATTCTTCCTGTCTATAGCTTGGGAATAGTGGGCTAGGAGGTAGGGTATTCTTAGAATGCGGGAGGGGTTGGTGGGCCTGGGCCTGGGAGGGGTGAAGGTCCTTATCTGCTCCACTCCCACTGTGATATGGCTTTTTTGCTCATTCTTGGGGGAATGGGCTGCCTCTGCACATGTAGGCTCAGCCTTGTGATCTATTAATCATTGCAAACCTTGTAAAGGGGAACCTCTAACATTCTTAACTCTTTGATTATATATACATATGATGAAGGACCTAAGTAATGGGAATTCTGGGCAGGACAAAAGGGTGGAGGGCATTCGGGACATCGACTCAGTCTGGCTACTTCCTGCTGTTATGGGGCGGCGAAGGGTTCCCTTCCATTCTGTCCAGTGGGTTCTGATTTCTGGTCCCAAAGAGGTGGGTATTGCCATTCATGTAGCAAAAAGATGCCATTCACATATTCCTGAATTGTTGATTGTATGAATCAAGACAGAGCCAAAAAGAAGCAGCAGCAATAATAACAGTAGAGGTGTTATAATATGACAAAAGGATTGATTTTAGGAGTGAGGAGAGTAAGAAAGAAACGAGGATAACCATGATTGATCTCTGTAGCTGTTGTCTCAGGTCCTCTGAATGATCTCTGTGTTTTCTTTTAAAATTTTGAGATTTTCTTCTATCTACCCTGTCCTGTTAATATAGAAACAAAAAGTTTCATTTATGATTGCACAGGTGCCTCCTGCGATCTTGTGATATTCTCATGGTTGGTTTTGGGATTAGTGTATCCTGTTGGATTAGGGACGGGGTGGGGGTTTGGAGTCATCTGTTATTGGGGCAGGGGAGACCTGCCAGTGCCAACTGGGGTCACGGGGGATTATTTTGCTAAGGGGCTAACATTCCCCACTCTTTTTTACATGATTGGGTGGAGAGGGAGAGCGGAAGGTGGGTGTCAATCATCTGGCTGCTTTCTGCTGTTACGGGGCTTTGTGGGATTCAGTTATTGTTCCCCTTTTGGCATTGAAATATTGTGGCTTCTGGCTTGGCCGCTGGCACTGTATTTTTGCAGCAGGAGAAGATCATGTACTTGATTGTGGATTGCACCTTGGACAGCTGTTTTGATAAACTGAGTTATTTCACGGAAGATGTATGGACCTGCTGATATGAGGAAAATGAGAGTTATAATTGTGGTAAGGATAGGAATTAACCATGAAATTTAGGGTGGGCTGTGAGGTTATCGCCTCCAGTAGTCTGAGGAGAAGGATTCATAAGATTATATACTTTTTACAGTATCTTTGAGTGTTTTTTATTTTTCAAGGATTTAAGATCCCCAACCAGTAGGGTGGCATTAGGCCTACAGTTAAAATGATTTTATTTTCTCCCAGTTTGTATAGTTTGAAGCACAAGAAACAACAAATTACTGTTACTTCCCCTTTTTGGGCTGTGGAGCAGCTGGCACTTTAACTTGTAACTTTAGTTCCTGTCTTGGTCTTGCTGTTGGCATTTTAACTGGAGTTGTTGCTATAGTTTACAGCACTGAATTAAACTTAGTCTAATGTTGTAAGGATCCGGTTACAAGAGTCCCATTGCAGTGTCTGCAGCACTGAACGCATACCTTGCCCCTTCTGAGAACAGGAGGGGACCGATGTCGCAGTCATTGGAGTGAGCACGAAGGACACTCATGGGTAATGTTCATGAGCTGCTGGCGAGTGACAGGCAGTTGGAACTGCTGGGCTAGGAACCACAAGGTCTGGTATCCATGATATTCGCCTTTTCAGTGGAGCCACTCTGCTGCTTTTGGGTCTCAATGGTGTGGCTCTGGATCTTCATGAGGGCATCTGCCTCAACAGTCCCCAAAAAGATGTTAGAGGAAGGGGGAGGGATATGATAGACAGTTACCGTTGCTACTGGCAGGTGTCCCAATGTTCTTCCACAGATTTCTCTTCCCCACAAAGGGAAGCCCACAACGGTTCATTGTTCCTGTCTTGTACTTTGGCTTCTACTCACAATTGTGGCTAAACCCCAAGGGGTATTTGTTTAGAATGTTGCCTCTGCCACAAACCCCACCCAAACTCAATATTGGTACTGGCTACTTCCAATTTACAGAGTAAGTTAAAGTTCACCACCCCTCTTACTGCTTAAACTCGTGTTATTGATCTCTTTACTATTTTTTTTTTTTTTTATCTAAAAAGCAGCCTGCTGCAGTGCTGCAGGGGGCAGGGGTTTTTTCTCATTTCCATGCACAACCTTTTCTGATTAACACATATAATGGTTTTAATATCTGAGCTAAATGAGGAATGAAAGGTTTTCAGTACCCCAACAATATTATAAACTCTATTAATATGAGAAAACATTGAACTTTATCAATTACAGCAGAGGGTACAGTTTTTTGTTTTACTCAGCTAAACAACATTTAATAATTTGATAGACAGCCAGGGCTTTGTTGCTTGTCCCAATTGTTTGTTCATTTCAGACTCTTGAGATAAGATACCATTGTCTATGATGCTTTTTTTAATTCTGAAAAAAGGTTTACTGGGTAACATAATATCATCAATAGAGTTATAGCCACAGGTGTTTCCACACAGCCAGAATCTTTGCCACCAGGCCAGGACAGATGGCTGGGCTATGCACAGAGCCTTGGGGAAGCACTGCAAAATCCACGGTTGGCCTTCTCACATAAAGGTGAATGCAGGCTGCCTTGACTTGCCTAAGGAGATACTAAAGAAAGCCTTAGCAAGTTTTAAAACAAAGTGATAGTGACATAACTGGATATTAATTTTTGTAACAAACTTGCAATATTTGGGACTGCTGCAGACGGCAGTGGTGTTGCTTTAATTCATGATAATCTGTTATGTTTCTGCAGTCATAGATCTGCCCCTTATGAGGTTTGCAATGAATAGGTCATAAGGCTGAGCCTACATGTGCAGAAGCAACCCATGCCCCTCCGCCCCCCACAAGAATGAACAAAAGATCCATGTCACAATGAGAGTGGAGCAGATAAGGACCTTCACCCCTCCCAGGTCCAGGCCCACCAACCTCTCCCGCATTCTAAGAATACCCTACCTCCTAGCCCACTATCCACAAGCCATAGACAGGAAGAATTCACTTTTACAGCCCTTATTGGCCCCAGGCTCTCTAATTCCCTCCTCACAGACTAACATTATCCCACCTATTGATGTACTATATAAAGTCATATCCACCACCTTCCATGGGTGGGCTGAAGTCTATTTTTCAGACTCCCTCCGCTGGGAGAGCTTCTTAATAAACTTCCTGCCTTCAATCACCAGTCTCCGCATCCCAGTGAGCACCACCTTTTTCTCCAACAGAGAGTAATATTTGCTTAGAAGGAACATAAGAAACACTTGGTTAGATTAGAGGGAGTGTATCCCACTATCAAAAGAATGAGAAGTTGAGCCTATTATAAAAAGTAAATCATGGGACAGAGTGACCTGAAAAGACTGGAGGACTTCAGGGCAGCTGAGCACTAGACTTTCATCCTGAATTCAGGTGTGATGTTAAAGTTAATATTGAATTCATAACATAACAATGTATAAAAATGTTTTATTTCAATTTTTTTTATTTTTTATTTTTGTATTTTATTTGTTATTTTTAAAATTATTATTATTTTATATTCTTATTAATTTTAGTTATTTTTTTTGGCTTTATTTTTAGAGAGATTTTGGATGACAGAAGAGTCACAACTGTGGCAGGGGAGGATCACTGGTGCAGAGTGTCGGTGATGGAGGATTGTGTGAGGAAGGGTGCACCTGGGGCATGCCTCTAAGTCATATAAATATGTTCAAGTGTTCAGTGGGTGGAGACCCACACAATAACTGAAAGAATATTGAATTCCCTTCCTGGGAAGTCCAGCTACATTCTCTAATAGAACAGCAAGAATCCCCTGTGTACATGGGCAGTGCCTAGTGAAGGAAGACAGACCATTATGCCAGGCCCTCAGGCCCTTGATATTGATGATTGTACTTATGACCCTTTTCTTGTGAGATTAAAACTTAGCCTAGTGTTATATATTGCCTAAGAATTACTTCCTGAAAGCCTCCTTGTTGCTCAAATGTGACCTCTCTCTAAGCCAAACTCAGCATATAAATGCATTACCTTCCCCCCCAACCCCCTGGTGTGGGATATCACTTCCAAGAATGAGCCTACCTGGCATCAAGGGATTACTACCAAGAGCCAATTAGCAATGCAACTGGAAAAGACCTTGAACACATGGGGGGAATGGTAAATACAAATGAGTTTCTATGACTAAGGGATTTCAAAGTGAGTCAGGAGGTCATTCCAGAGCTTACACTTACACAAGTTTCAGCAAGATTTCATTAACTGCCACAGTAAACAGTGCCTCAACTAGTGGGTCTCCTGACTCTAGAGACATTCAGACACTATAAGCAGTTCAGGAATTCAGTACCCTGTCAGTGGGCCTTACTTTGGAATTTATGCTGCCCAATGTAACAAAGTTAGACTCATTTATAGTTTCCCTACATGTGACTCTTCTGCTCCTTTTACTTGCACCTATAATTAGCACTATACTTGTTAAATATATGTCCCACAGACTTAAATCTTTGGTCTGTTCATGTGCTGGTTGAGCCCTGAATCTCAGCAGAGTTGCGACACCTACTCTCGATCATTGGACTCACCCAGAACAACTAACAAGGAAATAATGATGACAACGACCATCCCAAGGAACAGAGAGTGTCTGCAATTGAAAACAACAAAGTTCCATTCATCTGCCACATGAGATCTAAGGCCCTTCTCAATTAGAAACAGAGTAGACATCACCATCTCAAAATCCTCAAGATTGGAGGAAGAACAATGGGCTAAAATAGACTTACTATTATTCTGTTATAGACTTATTATTATTCTGGCAATATAAAAAATTTTATCATTGATATTAAGGCAGTGGCCACCAGACATCCTAAGGGGAGAGAGAAGGAAGAATAGGTGTGACATGGGGGCATTTTAGGGACATTGAGATTGTCTGTATGACACTGCAATGACAGATACAGGCCACTATACATTTTGTCATAAAATAAAATTTTGTGGGGCAGAGTATAAACTATAATGTAACTATAGTCCATGGTTAGTAGCAATGCTTCAATATGTGTTCATCAGTTGTAACAAATGTACCACATTAATGAAAGATTTTGTTATTATGGGAAAATGTGGGAGGGGGAAAAAGCAGGGAATATGGGAATCCCCTATATTTTTTATGTAACATTTATGTAATCTAAAGCTTCTTTAAAAGTAAAAATAGAAAAATTTTTAAAAGAATTCATAACAACCACCTAGTTTCAAAAGATATACACCAATGAATAATAATTATATTTTCAGCATGGGGAAAATAATTTAGCTAACCTTAAATAGTGTGATTACTCTTGCTAACAATAATCTTTGAATTATTTTAATATGTCAGATATTAGAATTTCATTTATACTCTTTCTCCAGATCCAATAAAATAAAAGAAGTTTTTTGTTTGTGGAACAGAGGATAACTTATATAAAGTACAATTTTAACTTTTGAAAAGGGAAAAAATTATTTCAAAATTTAGTAAACTATCAACTCCACCAAGTAAGTTATCTTGCTTCTCCAGATATCTTCCTAAGTGAATGCTATTATTTTCTAGTTCATATAAATTCTTTTATTAAGGACACATTTGTTTTTAAAAATAACAATTTAAAAGTCATACATGTGTTATTGCTAAAGACTTTCCAAAGAGATGAAGTTTAATTTAAAATTATATTTTCAGAGTTATACAATTGTCACTATACCACTAATTTTAGATGGTTAATAAAGTACATAGAAACACATTTATTGATGCTAAGTTCAACAAGGAAGGCATACCAGCAATTTCATTTATGAAGAACAAGCAAAAGATTGCCACTTTCCTTCAGCGTCTGCTGAAATATGGCTTTGCCAACTATATTCTTTGTCCATTCTCACTGCTCCCAACCAGTTGAAAACCCTTATTGGTAAATTTTCTGTCAGATATTCCAAAATGCACATATATCTACTGAATTAAAATATCATGCAAAAAATATTTCTAACTTTGCTCCCTATATAGCCAGTATATCCTTATTTTGCTCCCAAGACCAATAAAAAGACCATCCTGATCCTTAGCTCTAGATATATCAAGTTATGTAATGAATTTAACAAAATACAAATCACTTAACAAAAGGAGCTGTTCATATTTTGCTCCAATCCATTTAATTTTGCCTTGCAATCTCTAGTTAGTGTTTTAAAAAATAAAACCAGGTAATTTCTTTGAAGTTCTTCAGCTAGCATGTTTGTAGAGATTTGTGCTCAAATATTTTCTGAGAGAAGAATTCTTATATCACAGAGAGAAGTACAATGAAAATGATTTCAGAACAGTTTCAGAAACATAAAGAAATGGAGGATAGAGTATTGTAAGTTGGTACATATTTTTGTGAACATGACTATCTCTCAGTGTAACTTACAAAAATGTCATAGAAGGTAATTTATTAGAAATATAATAACTTTTACATTGGAAATTATTTTAGACTACTATTTAATTAAAAATATTATTATTTTGTTATTTTTGGTGACAAAGATCATGTTATATATGCCCACTATTTCTGAGCATTTGTTTGATGAAATGTTTGGGATCAGCCTATAAGAATGATATTTATGGTAACTTCTACATAATACCAAATTCACTACATTTATATGAAAGCCTAGGAAATACCACTGAAACATTTCAGTGTAACTCTTAACACATTTTACATGGGTTGATTTGCCTGACACTATATAAACCAGAACTAAATTTACAGAGGCACAGTATATCATTGAAGATGCCTGGATCAGATAGCTTGGTGGAGATGCAAGAAGAACATTTCTCACGGATCTTGCTGACAATATTAACATAGTTTAAAAATAATTACATTTTTAAGCTCATTGTAGATGAACAAGAAATATATGTGATTAAATTAAGATATTTGAAAGTATGTATTTAGCTTCTCTAGAATGTTGATTTGTTTAAAATCATTCACAATAATGCATACTTATAGCTATTTTTATAATCAAAATGACAAATACAGTTAATTTTTATAATCTGAAATCTTGCATTTTGATACTTATTAAATAACGATAAGGATACATTTTATGGTGTACATAGCCACAGGGACCTGGTCTTTTATCCATTTAGGTAACTAAAATGATGTGAGTGCCAGGGAGACAGCAATAATCAAGATTCACAAAGTCCCTGCTCTTGCAAAGCTGACATTTCAATGGGGAGACAAGATAATAAACACTAAATGAATGAATACATAAACAAACAAACACACAAACAATATATCACATCATGATGAAGGTATGGAAAAAATAAGATGTGAAAAAGTGCGTGCTGTGATGGAGGAGGGTGCTTCTTTAGCTAGGATGTAAAGGCAAGGCCTTTTTGAGGAGTGATATGTGAGCTGGAATGTCAATGATGAGCAGGACAATCAGATGAGTATAGGGGAAGAGTAGTAGAAGAAGAGTCAAGTGTTCCAGAATAGAAATAAGACAGAGGGTTATGGATCAGGGAGATCAGTTAGCAATGAAAGAGGACAGGTAAGCTCTGGTCAGCTCATGTTGTGCCTTGTCATTTGTCTTAGCTTTCTTTCCCCAGAAAAGAGAGACTGAAGCACCCTTACAAGCTATTACTATATTGGGAGGAGTGCAATCCCAGGATAGTGAGGGTAGGGGAAAAGGAAAATGAAGCAGAGAAGGAGTGAAAGCAAACAGAAGAAAGATTTTAGAGAGCCAACCATCAGTTGTTGCCAACTCAGGAAGTATGCTTCTATAGGGCCTGTAATGGAACCTTATAACTGTCTATTACAGTGGGTAGAAGAGGAACAAAATGTATCTCTCAGCTCCTTACCCATTTGTGTCTCAATGCTAAAAGTGTGTTACATAGGGTTTGATCTCCCATACCTACCCAGCCTCCTTCAAGTACCAGTGCCCCTGTGTGTGTGATTAGGTGAAAATTCTGTAGTGTAGTTGTTGTGGCCTCTGACACAAGGTGGCACGATGGATGCCATGAAGTAGCCCGACCCTCACCCTCAGGAGAGGCTGTCTGCCAGAGGAGTTAGGAGATGATGCTGCAGCACAGTGGCAGGGGTTCTCCAAAGTTTCAGGCTTTTATCCTAATTTCAAAATCAAACATTGAATTTTGTTAAGAAAATGAGCAATATTGTCTCACTTATACTTCCAGAAGATCACTGTGGTTGCCACATGGGGAAAGGATATGAGAAGTTGAGTTGATAATGGGAGAAAGGGATTTCAGAGTTAAGAGCATAAAGTTTTTACTTCTAATACTTATCAGCTCTACTAAAAGGTTGGCAAAGATGTAAAGAGAGGAAATGCAATTTTTTTTCTGAAGATGGAAATTGCTATTCTTTAAGATATTACAATGAGGTGATGGAACAAGAGCATGATCAAAGTGCGTTGAGAAGGTAATGGAAAGTTAGAAAGTGAAGGCAATAGAATGAGAATAGATAATGCTTTTGGGTACCTGGAGGATAATCTGTGTCCAGGAAAGGAATTTATTAGTAATGGATATAATCTTAAGGTATATCTATGCACTGGGAATGATCCAATCATGATAGTGAAATTGATGAGGCAGGCAGGGCTATGTGGGGAGAATTGCAGGCCACCTGCCTAGGCTGAGATGAGAACTGACTTCAGATACAAATGGAGGGGATAGCCTTGGAGGAGCAGAGTGGTCTTGGAGGAGCGGGGGTGCTTCTTTCAATGCAACATTGAAGCCCTAATCATGTATGAAGCATTTCACATCTATGTTACAACTAAATAACTTCTAATCACTCTTTCAGGAATCTAAGAGTTTGAATTTAGAATTTGGATCAAAGTTCCAAACATATATCAGGACTCTGATATTTGTAACAAAATAAAAATTAGGACTCTTAAAAAAATTAAATTGTTCATATTTGAAAAATAGTCATTTCAAAATCCCTGTATGCTTTCAAAAGAATATCATTTGAATATTACATTCTAAATTTTGTACTCAGTGAATTCAAGGTAATTCCTTTCCAGTTCATAATATTTTTCTCTATAAGGATGGCGTTAAATGGACATTTTCATATATTGTTGGTAAGAGATGAAATTGGCACACCCTTATGGAAAGCAATCTGGTGTTATATTATCAATAGTATCATAAATGTACATGCCCTTTTGTAGCAATATGCCACTTCTCAGAAGCTGGTATAAATATAATATTTTATGTATTCTTAAAGATGTATTGCAATAGTATTTTTAAATAACAAAATAGTGATAATGCAAATACCCAACATCATAATGCTTTAATATTAATCATTCATATAAAAAATATTACATGACTTTTTAAAAAAAGTTTATATATTTCTTTCTTTCTTCCGCTGCCTCCCCACCCCGCCCCCGTTGTCTACTCTCTGTGTCCATTCACTGTGTGTTCTTCTGTGTCTGCTTGTCTTCTTTTTAGGTGGCACTGGGAACCGATCCTGAGACCTTCTGGAGTGGGAAAGAGGTGCTCAATCTCTTGTGCCACCTCAGCACCCTAGTCTGCTGTTTCTCTTATTGTGTCTCCTCTGTGTCTCTTTTTGTTGCACCATCTTGCTGTGCCAGGTCTCCGTGTGAGCTAGCACTCCATGTGGGCCAGCACTGTGTGGGCCAGCTCTCTGCTTGGGCCAGGTCGCCTTCACCAGGAGGCCCCGGGAATAGAACCCTGGACCTCCTAATGGTAGATGGAAGCCCAATTGCTTGAGCCACATCCGCAGCCCTTACATGACTTTTTAAAAGTATTTTCCTTATGGCTGTATAAGGATATGAGAAATACTTGTAAGAATTCTAAGAAATGGTAACAATTAGACATACAATATCATTAAGTATGTTTTAGTTTGAATTATGTACTGGACAAAAGACATGTCCTTAATCTTAATCCACATCCCCATGTGTGTGAACTCTTGTAAATAGGACTTTTTGAAGATTTATTTTTAGTTACTGAATCAAGGTGGTTCTTAATCCACATTACAGTAGACTTAACAAAGAGGGGTCAGAGAAGACCACACAGGAAGAAGCTGGAAGTCAGCAGAAAGTGGAAGAGCAGATACAAGGAGACAGAGACAGATATGCAAGCAAAGGAGCCCCAAGGATTGTGGCAAACCATTGCCCCAATGCTGTAAATTTTGGGGAGAAAGTATGGCTTTCCTAAGGCATTGATTTTGGGCATCTAGCCTTCAAAACTGTGAGCTAATAAATGTTTGTTGTTTACGCCTATTCATTTTGTGGTATTTGTCATAGCAGCTTTGCAAACTAAGACAACATGCTTTAAAATATATAGAAAAATGGCAGAAAGGAAATGCACACAGATACATTAAAACATATGATACACACTATTACAACCACATTGCCATTCATTATCAAATCTCTGAGTCTTTTTGAAGGGATTTTGGAATCTTGTACATAGCTCTATAAAATTTGCCTTAAAAGTAATGAAATTGTTCTAAAATTTTTTGTGGTGATGAATGCACAACATTCTATATATACTAAGAGCCATAGATTACACATTTTGGATAGATTGTATGGTATGTGACTATTTCTCAATAAAATTGCTTAATAAATAAATAAATAAATAATTATACAGGAATAGCCAGAAATAGCAACTTTATACAGTTGGGGAAACATAGAGAGATTGAGAGGTGAAGAATTTTCTTGTTTCTTTGTATGTGTTTATTATTATTATTATTGAAACAATGAAAATGCTCTAATAATGATTGAAGTGATGAATGCACAACTATGTGATTATACCAAATACCACTGATTGTACACTTTGGATGAACTGTATGCTTTGTTAATATGTATCAATAAAATTGATTTGTTAAAAAATTTTTTGCTTTAAAGCCATTAGATTCTCTCAGCTGAAAGACAATGGAAGGTCTCAGTGTTAACAACTGGAGGAAGACTTAAAAGTCATAGACTACATGTGGATTTGAACTGTACATCAATGAATTCCTATTTAAGGCAATCAAAGGCATCTTTTCCACTTAATGCTGTGGGTTTTTTTGTTTCTGAGTCGGACTTATTTGTTATCCAGTCATGTGGCAGTAGGTATCATATTCTTGCTATCTCACCTCTCAAGAACTCAAATCCCTCACTATGGAATTAGAAAGGTTTTCTTGAATTCATGTTGACTACTAATGTTTTGGAGCCTATCACAAGAATCTATTAAGACAATGTGAACTCGGTTTTTCAGGAATTGAGAGAATATTCTCCTTGGCTCCCCTTCTCCCTTTTTAAGAAACACTGACTTTTAGAATCTTATATGGGCAACAAAGCTAGTTGCGTAAATACTAAAGCAAACCAACAACTTAATGCATGATTCTTTTCTCATCAGTCAACTTTGGAAATAGCTATTATCCATTTGTTCCAAGTACAGCAGGAGCCGTGTAAGATGACGACTTCCCACTAAACTGAGAGGGATACATTAGACCAAAGAAAGACTCGGACAAAGTGCAGCGTGGCGAGCAAAGAACGTTTAATAGTGGGCTTACAAGAGGCCTCGCCCACGATGCTTGGCAAGGGAGTCAGTCCTCTCTCTTGGGGAGTAAGAGCCCGGTCAGGGCCTAAATCCTCATCAGTGGCAGTGGGTGGAGAGCGTGGCACTTCTGAGGCTCGAGCCTCTGATCCAAGCCTAGTCATAGCCTAAACCCTCTCTGAGGCGGCAGGCAGAGTGTGATGCTACCGAGGCTTGAGTCCACACTTGCCAAAGAAGCAAGAGGGGTCCTTTTTACTACATGTCTATGTGTAGAAGGGGAGGGCACATGAGGGAGGAGCATGATTAAAAAGTGCAGTGCTCAGGAAAGATAATCAAGGAACAGACATTCACAGCGCTTCTCAGCAGAGCAGAAATTACACTTTCGCAGTAACTACGTAAAACAAGCATTTACAATGTTTTGCCAGTAAGCTGAAGTTACATCTTTTTATTGATATGAATGTGATTAAACAGCTCACGGAATAGATTGTTCTTGGAATTTCCACAAGAGAAGTAAGCATACAAGTTTTACTTATCAGTCACGAGCTCACAAAGTTATTTCTCAAGGCTTGCTGTGTAACTATTAAGAAATGAAATGCTGTCTAAAAGGGGAAAGAACTGGAACGGGTGTGGGAAAAATGCAAAGCCACATATGATACACCAGTACAAACTTTAATCTTATGTCAGACAAGTAGTAGAGAAGGATGAATCCGTTTATTTTACTTCTGACATAATTTGGAGATAGAATCCTTTTCAATACTTCCTGAGGTATCATCTTTTGCCCTTTTATACAACCAATTTTTCTAATCACATTTGAAGGAGGTCAAGGCAATTCAAGAGTTATTATTTTCCATTATATTTCTACTACCACCATTGGTAGCTCATTCCAAGTTACCACACGGAATGACATAAAAATTGCTAAATTTTGTCCTAGTATACTTTTGAAGATAAGGAAAAAAAATATTGTGTTAACAGAAGCTACATTTTACAAAGGATGCTGAGATATCAATGTTTATCCATTTTTCTGAATGGCTCTTTGTAGGTCTTCAAAAGAATACCATTTCAAATTCTATATATCAAAATATGAAGTGATGACAGATTTCAAGCATTAAATGCTTTAAAACTTTAATATTAAAAATTCCTTCACTGGGTGGGGAATAGATTGTGGCTATGCTTTGCTTTGGGGACTGATTCTTCAGTGATTTATGAGTCAACACAAATGCAGTGCCCAAGAAATGCAATTGTCTAATGAGGGGAAAGTGAAAAATTGCCAAATAATAAAAACATGTGAAAAAAAATCTGGCTTGAACTACTATAAGTGGATTGATAAACATTAGTAAATAAAAATAGTAAAAGAAATATCATATATATTTTTTATTTCACAAGAAACTAATTTCTTACAAATGAGCCAAAGCTATTTCTTAGCTTACTATATTTGTAATATTCTCTACCAATATATATTATTATTAATGATATTTTAAAAACTAAATTTTTGACATTCAAAATTTCAGAATTACATAAATTATGAGAATGTATAACCTCCACGGGGATAAGTTAACTGTTGTTAAAAGTATACTTGTCTCATCAATTAATATATCTTCTCTTTATTAAAAATGACCTTTTTACTGAAAAAAAGGACTTAAAACACATAATCCATGTTGCACTTATATACAATTTGCACATGCAGATAAATTATATTCAAAATAAGACTTATGGAGCTAAAAGTGCTGTTTGTATTAACTAGTCTTTGTTATGTTTCAATAATTATTATAAGATAATTTTTATAACTTTAAATAGATGCAAATTCTTTAATGCAAAAGTAAGCTGATTATTCTTTAAATCTCAGATAACTGAGATAATACACATTTAAGTGAACTTAACTGAATTTATACTTTTCGCTTTTGAAGCCCTGGACTCTCCATCCACCTCTTCTTTAAGGAACTCTATTGAGCAATCCACAGAAAAGGGGCCCATTTGAGAATAGGAATGTAAAGTCAAACCAGATCTCAGACGAAGGGCATTTGAGACTATCATGAAAATTGGGAGAAAATATATATTTTAGATTTATGAGTTTGTTTCAATGTCAAACTCAGAAATGAGAGAACATTGGATATATTTCTCCATTTCCTCCTTCCAGCCTCATTTGTTCACTTAACTCATGTTAGACATATTTTGTTTGCTTATGCGTGTCTGTTTAGGTTTTTAAGACTCATAGATAAAAGTTGCTTTAAAAAACACATAAATATAACCATGCTTTGAATAAATAGTCTTAATTTTACAGTTAATTTCTAGAATCCATTTACATTTCCTTCAAAAGATGGAGGATGGCTCAAAAAACATAAATGTGTGTATTTATTAAATATGCCTTTGTATGAATATGCATAATAATATTTGAAAAATCTGAATTTTTTTCTTATTTTGTACATGTAATTTATTGTTACGGTATGTTTCAGGAATATTTAAAAACATCTTTCAGTATTATTTAAACAAGGAAGAAAATGAAATGGTTCAGAAGAAGTAAAGTATAAAATAATTTAATACAAAAAGAAAATATAATTTTTTGCTTGATACCAGGAGAAAATTATATTAGGTCATATTCTTAAAACTGTTCTCAAGATAAAACTATTAACTTTTTAGAAGTTTTAAAGTGTCAGTGAAAATTTCCTCTTAAAAATTGTTGGATCTCCCCACTCCTTAAGTATGGACTGTCCAGAATGATTTTCTTTCAAAGAGAACAGTATGGAAAGGAGGAGAAGTATAACTTTACCCTGGAGAAACCTGACAAAGCAGGTTTGTCACTGTTAACATCAACAGTGATAAGCCACATTGATTGTATGTACCCTTGATATAATTGGAAATGAAAACGACATTTTACCTCTGTGGTCTTCTTCCAAAAAACTCATAACTCCTGTCTAATCATGAGAAAAATCTACAAAATACTTGACCAGAGCTCCTTAAAATGCTAAAGGTCATCAAAAAGCAAGGAAAGTCTGAGAAACTGTCACAGCTAAGAGGAGCCTCAGGAGACATGACAACTAAATTTAATGTGTTATCCAGGAAGAGAAACAAGACATTAGGTAAAAACTAAGGAAATGTGAATAAAGGGTGGAGTTTATTTAATAATAATGTATCATTACTGGTCATTACCACAAATTGGTAATTGTGACAAATGTACCATACTAATGAAAGATGTTAGTAATAGGGGAAACTGGGTGTGGTGTATATGAGAACTCTCTGAACTATCATGGCAACTTGTCTATAAATCTAAGTCTATTCTAAAATTTAAAAGTTTATTAAAATTTTTAAAAAGTCATGCTCTCTAGAATTTCTAGTTCAAGCAAGAACAGTCTTCTTTAATTTAAAAACACATTTACAAAATAAACTCATTTACAAATGTGATTTTCTAGATCAGCTTTTCCCCCTAATGGAGTCCATGCAACCCAAAGTCCATTTAATTCTTTTTTCCTATCTTTCATTTTATATTCCTTTCATTAATTTGTCTTTCTTTGTCATTCTTTCAATTATTCAATACAATTTGAAAGCTTGGTAGAAGGGTTTCTATTCAAAATAGAAAGTATTGAATTTTTAATCTTTGCATTTTATACAGAAAAACATTCAGTGCTATGCAGGATATTGCATTTGTAAGTGGCTGGGGACCAAAGTTAGCAGATTGGCTAAGAATTCATAATTTTCTTAGATTATGTGTGGAATAAAACCCCTGCTCATTTTTAAAACCTCTTTGCACTGGAACTTTTAACTACATCTTCTATATAGAATTGTTTTCATCATTTAGATGCAGTGTGATATTGGAAAAATCTGCATAAAAATGCCAAAATATTTCATATTTTAAAAACAAATGTTATTGACATATTGTTATGAATGACATCCAAATATTCACCTTCACTTTGTCAGCTCAGCTTCAGAGAACATAAAGTGTTATGAGTATTTAGTTTGACCATGAGTTATGAAATTAATTCAAATAAATTGGTACTATTAATTAGTGATTGATAAAATTAAAACATTTTCTGTCATGACTTCAACTAGTCATTTATATAAAGATTTGTATATATCACTGTACACAGTGTTAGAAGCGATCACAATGGTAATCTATTTCAGGGTTTCTCAACTTTGGCACTTTAGAGCACTTTGAGTCAGATAATTCTTCATTACGGCAGGCTCCACTGTGCATGTTAGTATGCTTAGCGTATTTCTTGCCTCTATCCCACTATAAGCCAGCAGCATCTCTCCAAACCAAAATTGTCTCCAGACATTTCCAAATATCCCTGGGGATTGGGGGTGGGGTGGGGAGGAGGAAAGGATCTTGTTGAAGAAACCCTGATCCATTCAAATTAAACATTTAATGCTTAAAACTCTTCTTTATTCATACTGTTTATATGGAATCCTTTTTTTAGGAAACATTGGTGTGCAGATGTCTGTTCATGTCACTGTTCTCAGTTTCAGTTCTTCTGGGTATATACCTAGTAGTGGCATTACCAGGACACATGGTAGATCCATAGCTAATTTCCTTAGGAACCGCCAAACAGACTGCCACAAACAACAGAATTTGACAAATTCTGTAGCTTGGTGATTTCTGTATCTCCTCATTATTTTTTAAAGAAATACAAGAAAACTTTCTACTTTCTACTCTCAAAATATTTTTCACTGAAATTGACCACGGTAGGAGTTGATGTGTACTGGTGACCAGCACTGGGGAAGGACGTGTAAATCTGCTCAGGAGTTTTATAACCATGTGTTTCACTTTTTGCTTTATCTTAAGGAAACTCAGGATTCAATCTCTCCATTAACAGTAATTACTTTGGCTCAGATAACAGTAACTATCAGCTTTTTTCAAGTGGCTTTTTCTTTAAAGAAACTTTTCTTGAAGGCCCCTAGCATCTCATCTTTGATAGTATGTAGAATAAAAATCAAATAAAATCAGCATTCCTTAAAAAAAAATTGACATAGGAAATTAGATAGAAACCTGATGAAGAGGGCAAAATCTCATTCAATTCACTATTTTTGGTACCCTTTAAATTAGTGTGCATATTTGCAATTGTTTTCAGAGAATTTATAGAGATGCAGTTATTTTATTCAAATTTCAAAATAAATTAATTGATAATTGATTTTGGGATTTTGGGATTGGATAAAATCTATACAATCATCTTGTAGTCATTTAGAAGTTTAAATTAGTCATCAAAGTGATTATATAACTATTATCATTATAATGATCTTAAATAGGTCCTTTTCTCAAAGTATTTACAAAAGCTTAGAGACAACTTTAATTTTTCCATTTAAGTAAAATTTTCTGCTTTAAGTACCTATGAAAAAGCAACTGATCACTCTCTCCCCACAGTCATACACATTGAGGAATTTGAAATACATGTTGCTCACTATTCAACCAATGAATGAAAATACTAAAATGAACTTTTAGTAAAAACTTTTTGCTTGTGCTTAGAAAAGCTGTCTGCCCTGAGAAAGAAAACATAGAAAAAAATAGAGTGATATTGACACCATTTAGATGTGTCTGCAGAAGCTTGGGTGGGAGTGGGTGAAGAGGTTTTCTTTTTATAGAAGATTGAGTGTTTCAAAGGATCAGAACATGGTAGAATAGGATCTGTCAATTGGGGCAGAATTAATATGCATAGAGTTGTCTTTGCTTCCCTTTTCTCCTGAAAAATTTCAGTTCACTGTTCCTTACACCCTCAGTGCCATGGTTAATTGCATTCCTGAGTGAGGGTCAGGGTGAAATCCTAAGAGTGGGAAAGAGAATTTTTATTATGCACAATCTCTCATCCAGTTACCTCATAGACCTCCCTCCCCCTTTAGAGCATAGAGTTAGATAGATCCCATGGGGATGGCTTTAATAAGCATGCAGTTTCTCCTCTGAGAAAAGTGGGAAAAAGAACAATAAAACCTGAAACAATAAATCCATCAACCAAGATTGATCAGAAAAGCAGGACCAAACCTTGGAAAGCTGATAAATATTAATTAAATGAATTGCTTCTATTGAAGAACACTTTGGATGGTATCAATTATGACAACCACGGCAGCTTGGGTGAAGCGAAGCAGCTTTGAGCACTGCTGCCACGAGGCAATGGAGCAAAGTGTGTCTGGTAGTGGGGAAGGAAGAACCTGATGCCCCAAGCAGAAGAGTGGCCCCAGGGGTGTGGCAGAACTATGGGCAAACAATAGCAGTAGATGTGATGCAGAAAGAGCATCACTGTAGCAGGAAGTGGTTCTAACTCAGGGATCTAGAGTTGGAACAGCATTGGGATTAGATATGTCCTTAAGAAGCTAAAGCATGACAAGTGAGAACAAATCAAGGAGTTGGAAGGCCATTATTGGGGCAATGACAATGGCTGGCTATGTTCAGCCTTGGGATGCTTATTTGAGGAGGTGGGCTTTTCATTGCTTGGGAAACTACAGACTGCATTGGTCCTGTTTCTGTACCAGGGCAATTCATAGACTAGCAAGAAAAGGATGAGTATTGATTTAGTACGGAACTTTTGTGACTGCTTTTACAACCTGAAAAGGCATAAAGTCTTTGATTTTGATGTCTGAAGGAGATGCCAGCTTAAGAACTCTGTTCTTTGTGCCTTTAAGTTCAGTATAATAAATTTCCTGTGTACCAGATTCTGTGAGAAAACCATTTCATTGTTGTTTTCATAAATAATTAGAAAATTGCATAATCATTTATATTAAATCCTGGGTTCATTCACCAGGGTCCAAGGGAAAGAAAGAAAACCTTAACACTCAATTACCCTGAACTGGGCATATTTAGAACTTTGAATTTTAAGTATAGTTCATATGCAGGCTCGAGCCACTGAGAAACCAGACAGGCAAGGGAGTTGGAAGCAGCAGAAGGGTCGGTCGCTGAATGCAACACTTTCTCATCCTAAGGTGGCTGGTTGCCTACCATTCGCAGCAGATGGCAAAAAGGCAGTGAGGGTGGGAGAGGCTGGCACCTAGTAGACTGCCAGGCTCCATCTGAGCTCTTGATAAATATTAATTAAATGAATTGCATCTCTTGAAGAGCACTGAGCATGCTGCCATTGATGACAACCAGGCTTTGTTTTATGTATTATCCTCATGTTAGCATGACAGGGAAATTTTGATGTGTCTTTATAAAGACTGAATGTGCTACACAGAAAAACCAATGGAGATGAAACTTTTTTAGATTCTACTTTATAAATATATTATTGAAATCATATCCTAGTGATATCTTGATTAGTGATTCATCTGGAAACAAAGTTGTAAATGCTTTAGCAAAATCAGTCTACGTGTGATAGAGACTGAGGGATCTTCAGGGTTTTGCATGGTTGAGACTGGGGCTATAGCAGACTAGGGAGGAAAAGAAGCAGTCTAGAATTTTTTCAGGGAGGGGGTTGCATTTCCTGGAGTGTAAAATCTTTGCAACCTAGGAGTTGTGAAAATGTTACCTGGGCCCCTGAATTGAAGACCATTCAGAAGGACCTGTTTACGTCTTTCCAGGAAGGAGGAGGTTACAGATCTGTAGCCTAGATCAAAGGAACAAAAGCATCCATAAGTTAAAGCATGTTAGTTCTATTTGACATTAAGAGGTTTCCTAAATGAAGTATCATAGGAATACATCCTCTTTGTTACTATTAAGGAACTCAGAATGTCTGCTGGCCTTGCCAGCCTGTGGGTTCAGATGAGGATTCATTAATATTAATGCCCAAATTCTACACGCTTGCTCTTAATGGCAAGATATCACTCTCTCCCTACCACTACTGTGGAAATTCTGAAATGTCAGCCAGTTACGTCTGGGAGTCCTCATGTGAGTGTCATGCATTCTCAGTTTCTTTTACTCTAGCCCTCTTGTTAATGGATACTGCCAAACAATGTCCTAAGGGCTTGCACCTGGCCACTGGCAATTTCCCAGGGTTTCCTAAAAAGACACTGCTAGGCTCCTGAGTTACCACGTGGGAAAACTGTCCCTTTCACTCTCTTATGCCTTGTCATATGAGCTTCAAAACTGCACAGAGAGTGGCCTATGCCTCTTCTGTATACAGCTCCCCCAAGTTTTGGGTAGGCTAGTCCTAGCCCTGCTCATGGGTAAGGAACATTCTAGCTATTCCGATTCATCCTTCAGGACTGAGGATAAACATTGCTTCCCCAGGGAGACATGTCCTGATTTCTAGAATGTTTTCCTATTCCCATCTTTAGATTCTCGTAGTTCTCGATCATTCCATTATGGGACTTGGGAATTTTATTTTAATTCTTGTTTAATTTTCTGTCTTCTTCCTCTAACATCTGTAATTGTGAAGGCAGAAACTTCACAATTGCAGTACATCTAGCAGGGCCACCATGTTGCACAAATCCAGTGGGCACCATTGACATTGGACTCTCTGATGTTGTGTAACAAAGGCCACATTCCCCAGCGTTAATAAAACTTGTTGGTAGATATTTAATAAGTAATTTTGAATAAGTAAAACATATTATGCATTTCTATGTCTCACCTACATATAAAACTTCAGAGTACTGCATATTTCCAAGAATACCAAATATTGCAAACACTTGAACAGGCACTTAAATTCTGAATCCCAGTTTATACTTAGGTAAAACACCTGAAATTTATTATAAATGAAATGTCAAGAAAAAGCGGTACATATTTAAGAGTACACAATAACCTAACATGATATAATGTAACATAACAATAAAGTACAACATAAAAACCCTTCCATGTCCAGAAAACTGAAGATGAGGCAAGTGCTACTCAGAAGAGGCTAAGATTTCAATCAACTTAAATCAAATGTCCGTAGAGAATGGAAATATGGTAAAGATGTAAATAGCAGTGAACATATAGTAGTTGAGGCTGGAGAAGCAATAAGAGGTTAAGGATGTGTATTCATTCCATTATTCTACAAAGATTCACTGAGCACTAACTCTATGGTGGCTGCTGGTCTAGATCTGGGAAGCAGCGTGATGAATAAAACGAAGGAAACAGACTATAAGTAACTTAATAAATAAATTAATGACAATTAATGTTACTGTTCAGATAATAAACGCTATGAAGAAACCTCATTAAAGCAAACAGGTGAAGTGTGATTTGGGCATGTGGTCATGTAATATAATTTAGATTGACCTCTCTAAATAACAAGGAGAGAACAAATAATGATATGGGATAAAGCATTGCAGGTGATACAAACAACACCCTGAGGAAAATCAGGTAATGCTCTAGTATTAAAGTATCCTGAGGTTATTTGGTGAATCAGAGAAAATGGATGAAAAAGTATACCAGTGGTATTTAGGACAATACCAAATTCATTTATATGCATCCATCTCATTAATTTTTGCACTTTACGGATAGTAGGAGACTGAAATTCCATGTACTCTTTCCTGCACTTTACATTTAACCATCTCAACAATCCTATGAGGGAAGTATTAACATTACTCCCTATTTTACATATGAGGATACCAGTAAGGCCAGAAAATTTAAGATACTTGCCCAAGGTCACACTGCTAACAAATGTCAGAGCTGGGATTGGAGCCCAGGAAGTCTACTTAGATATCTATGATATACACCAGATAAATATATATGGTCTCTAAAGCATTTCCAATTATAATCTCACTTTAAGACACCTAGGTACAAGAGGAAATATGTTTTTTAAAATATTTTAAGTGTTAAAATAACCACTCATCCTACTTAGTCTAAAAAATTTGTCAGTTCATTTTCCTCATTGAAAATCATTATTTACTTCTTATTCTCTACTTATTTTGTGCTGTGTAATTAAAATGCTTGTGAGAAATATCTGTAAATTAATGTCTATGCAATGATTTTCACAATTGTTGGCACCAATTGGAATAAAAAAACAAATGTGAAGTTACCATGGTAGTTGGTACCAACAACTGAGGCACCTGAATAATTGGGTCCATATCAATTTGAGTGGATAATTAATAACTGATTAATTTATATGAGGTATAACTTCAGGGTTAGTCAAATCTGCTTGTAATGTTTTCTGTATGAGAGAAGAAACAATAGAAAATATGAATTTCAGGGTTTACACCTCTATTTATGTTATGCTGTGTTCTAAATATGATTTAAGGAAATATTTTCAAGAATTACAAAAGTAATATTAGAGGAAACTCTAAAAGAGAATATTGAAAATGGAATCATCATATGGCCCAACCCACAAAACATGGTTCATAATATATTACAAATAAGTAATTTCTGTCAGTGATTCTGGATACTTCTTGGAATTTTACCCCTGGGCAATGTTAACATCGAAATAGCAACATTGGTATTTATGAAAGTATCCATGGTGATGAGCAAATAGATAAACAGATTCAACTTAATTCATGGAACACATATTAATTTCATTTATTAAAATTTGGCTACCATTATTACTACATACTCATTACTTCATAGCTGAATGAATGGAAAGCTGGTCCCTAAACTGCTGTTTTTCTCCAAACATTTCTATAAAATCTACCAATTTTGTTTATTTAAACTTGCCAGCAAAAACTTCCCCACCCATCCATCTGCTGCTGGCATATTTTCTGCTATGTACAAATCACTTTGTCCAAATGCTTTGCCCCACATCAAACTAAGTAATGTCAGTAGAAAAGATGGATTTAACAGGTATGCATTGTAACAGCTGGAAGAATACTGACTTGGGGAGATCACAACTGGGAGGGAATTTTAATGCTAAAAACCAATCTGAATGTTCCAGTGGGCAATGCCCAGCCAAGAGAAGGAAGATAACAGATGGTAAATACATTCTCAGCTACTGAAAATTGCAATTCCTTTGTCAAAGCAGTTCCTCTGTCATGGAGTTCCCAGGTCAATTAGACTTCATTCTATCTCTATATAACACATATAAGTCATTCTCTTTAATAAATATGTGTTTTGAGTTACTAGAGTGTATTTTGAAAATTATATTTAAAATATTAGGACACTAAAAACTTTATTTAAAAAGAAAAAAAACTTTATTTGCTCATGCATATTTTGTTGTATCAGTCTCCAATATATTTAAGTATTATAGACTACCTCAGCTAATATCCTCAGTCCTCTGAAAAATATTTTGCCACAATGGAAATTAAAACTGACAATCACTTTAAAAACTTTTCCAAGTTATATACTTTTTTTGGGTATTGGAATTGGAGAGATGATTAACACTGTCTGAGGGACTTGCTATCCTAGGCTTTTGTTGTGTGCAGTTGATGTTTTTGAAAAAAAATATTTAGTCTAAAATTTCTCTAAATGGTTATAAATTAGATGAGAAAGAATGAGGTATTACTTTTGTTTTGCCATCTCTAAGTTACATAGATACAATTCTTTATTCTAACATAAGTAAAAAAAATCACCTGCTCACCTGCAAAAGTGTGATCATTGGCTAATGTTCAAAGTTATAACAGATTAAAAATGTTGACATCCTGGCAAAGTCAATTCAAGGAACTTTCTGGGCTTCAATTTTGTTGTGACTTGGCAGCCAGCATTTTAGAGTCTGTAACAATCCATCTGAAAATGGAATATATACAAAGGAAGGTGACACACCCTATAAGATTGTCACATTGAAAAGCATCTCCTTTCCAAGATTGGCAGAATTTCCTATGACATTTTTCCCCCTTGTTCAATCTTAGAATAGGACTGAGTTTTGCCAGATAAAATCTTGCTGTGTCTTGGAAGCTAGCAGTTTACATTGGGCTCCTGCTCTGCCAGCTTCAAGAATAAGACTGAGAACAAAGCCAGATTAGTACAAAGCCAGATGACCTTAAATAACTCCAGGATGAGTAGTCACCTGTGCATTAATAAGCTGTGTGTGATGTTGTCCATTGTAGTGCCAAAGTAGATAGCATAGATAAGAACATATGATCTAAATACTTCAACTTGTCTGTCCACATTATCATATCAGCCCAATTATTGCCACATTTCTACATAATTTCCCTTACTTTCCAGTCATATCATAGTGTGATGGTTAGGCTAATGTGTCAACTTGGCCAGGTAATGGTGCCCAGTTCTTGGTCAAGCAAGCATTGGGCTACTTGTAATACTAGGGCATTTCATGATTTTAATCATCAGTGAGTTGATTGCATAGATGGCTAGTTGCATCTACAATCAACTGAGGAGACTGTCATCAGCAATGAGTGACATCGCATCCAATCTGTTGAAGACCTTAAAAGGAGAAGTGATTTCAGCATTCAGTGAGAGAATCCCCATCTCTACTTCAGACAGACGGCATCTCCTAGGGAACTGAACAGACCTTTAGCAGGGTCCCTGGCTTGTGGCCTGCCCTATGGAACTTGGACTTATGCATCCCCACGGTTATGTGGGAAAATTTTATAAAATCTCATAATATTTACAGATATCTCCTGTTGGTTCTGCTTTCCTAGAGAACCCTGACTAATGCACATAGGAACAAGAAAGGTAATTGGGATTTCTATTCCTTATTATATAAATTTGTTTAGGGAAGCTTATATGTCTTCCTAAATTAAATGGCTTAAAACAACAATTATATGTCAGGCTCCAATATAGGCTGGATTGAGTGGGTGACCCTTCCATAGCTCTCAGCTAAGTTCCACTCATACTATCAGCAATCAACTGGGGACTGACTGGGCATGGCTGGTCACTCAGAGCCCTGGCTGGCTAGCAGCTGGCCAGTACAACAGGGGTGACTGGGTCACAGGTCTCTTTATCCAGCAGGCTAGGAAGGGTTTACTCACATGTTGGTTGCGGATTTTTATTAGTAGCAAAAAATGACAAGCCTCAATGCACAAGTATTTTCTAAACCTCTGTTTATGTCATATTTACAGTTGTCCCATTGGCCAAAACAAGTCACACAGCCAAGACCAGCATTGGAGTAGGAGGACACTCAGAACTACAGGGGAGGGCAGCATGGATACAAAGAGGTCAAAGATTTGTGGCCATTTTTGCAAGCTACCACATGGTCTGTTTAACATGCAGAGCCAGGCACTAACTGGACTTCCTGCTTCAGCAGTGCTTAAAACAAGATGCTACAGTGTTCAGTTTTCAATAGGTCAAGAAGTATAAAAAATATTTTAATCTAAAAATTTAAATTGACTAACATTTAAATGCCAGATACATCAGCATCTTACATACATCAGCTCATTTGATAGGGAAAACACCCAATTAGTTTGTACAAGGGTAGACATGAAGTTAGACTGTCTTTGTTCAGTCCCAGTCTACTACTTACTACTTGTAGGATCTTGGTTAAACATATCACCTCACAGGTATCTTGTAAGTGCTTTTATTCTATTATTAGAAGTTAGAGAATATTAGGCATATCCATTTCAGTAATCATACAGCCTAAAGAAATATATTAACTCATCAAAGTAACACAAAGGCTGTATTCAAACTGAAGAAAGTTTGATTCAACATTCCATGATTAATCTACTGAATTATATTTTATGAAATGAAAAGCAAATGTGGAGACTGTTTTTGCACATAAGTGATATTTTTACACATAAGTAATTATCCACTTTATTAAAGATTTTAACAATCTAAACCACTATGTTTCTTTTTTTATGAATCTGACAAATATTTTGACCTGAATGTTTTTGAATAATTGCTTCTATTCTAATATAAGAATTCATAATTCTCAATGACCAGGTTATGTTTAATTGTTTATTTAAATTGTTATTTCAAAAAATTGTCCCTAATTTCTTCCTGATAACACTAGTTATATATATACAGTTTACCACATTATAATATTAAGGACTATTTAGCCTATTACAAAAGAAGTTGAGCCTTTGATTATGACAATATTTTGGTTAAGCAGATTTGTATTTGAAATCCAAATTCTCTGCTTATATGAAACCTAGGTAAGTTATTTGACATCTTTGTCTTAGTTATGCAGATTGGAATAAAAATATGAGCCATATCATAGATAATTAAATGAGGTAAAGGACTTTCAAATGCTAGCACAATAGGTAGTATATAGTTATAGTTTAATATATGCTGCCATTATCAAGATTTGGAACACTCATTAGTTTATTAATATGAACATCTCTCTTTTAGTGAACTTTATGTAAGTCACAAATAAATATACATTCAGATATTAGATTATCATGTATATTAGAACATAATAGCTCTGATAAAGAGGTTATGGAAACACTTTGTGGGAAAGTAGGGAATCTTTTGAACTCACCCATTTAAAGAATAAATGGTAACTTTCTGAGGAGGCACTAGTAATGAAAATAGCTTCAGAGTACCCATATATCATGAACATTGATATATTGGTACTGATTTACATTTTAGGAAAATAGTTTGGAATTGGATCCAATGGTTAGGAACATGGACTTGAGAAACAGACCACCTGGATGCAAATACCACCTCTGTCACTTCCCTGGCTGCATTATGTCACATAAAGACCAAGCCTGAGTCATAGTTTCCTCATCTGCAAAATGGAAATAATAATACTCAAAGCATAGATTTATTGCAATAATTAAATGAACATTTATATTAAAGGTGAATCATATGCAATTGTTAATATATGACATTTTTTTACTTTCAAATGAGGCAATTTCATATGTCTCAACTTAATACTGGTACCTAACATAGAAAGCACTGAAAAATGCTATTTGCTATTGTATCAGTAATAGTAGTAGTGGCAGTAGTGGATGCAATTTCTTGATTTACAAAACAGGGTGTCTCCTTAATCTATTAAACATAAGAAGTGCATTTTAGTTAATGCAGTAACACAATAAAAGTGAAATATAATGAATGAAACTTGAATTGTGCATGACATGGAAAGATTTTAAAATAAAAAAATACCTGTGAAAAATTAAAATGGATCCAAATACTCTGGATATATATTTTCTTCCTCTTCAGTATTCCATAGTAAGATCTTAACTTCTTTCTCTAAAATGATCTTGTTTAACTTTGTGGAATTTGCTTTTTCTATCAATTAATAATCTTTCCTGAGTAAAAGAGGAACATAAACATAACACACACACACAAATAACTAGAGAGGCATTCTGGTAGTTTGAGACTATATGTACCCCAGAAAATCATGTTCTTAAAGCTGGTCCATTTATGTGGGTATGAACCTATTGTGTGTGGGACCTTTTGATTATGTTACTTCAAATAAAGCATGGCACAGAGTGAGTCTTAATCCTCTTAAGGAGTCCTTTATAAACCAGATGAATACAGGGAAAAAAGGAAAGAGAGAACCATGGAAGCAGGAAGCTTTCCCAAAAAAGGAGAGAACAGCAGACACTGACATGTACCTTGCCATATGACAAAGGAGTCCAAGATCACCAGTAGCCTGTCTTCAGGGAGAAAGCATAGACTGATGATGCCTTGATTTGAACATTTTTCTCAGTCTCCAAACTGTAAGCTTGTGAATAATAAATTTTCATTGCAAAATCCCATTTCTGGTATACTCAGATATAAGCAGCCTAGCAAACTAAAACAGGCATATTCTGAAATTGACACATATTGAGTCACAGGGTCAAGGAAACCAAAACTTTCTGTTATACTGGATTTCTTGATAAGGTATATCAAAAGATTTCCTGTATTTATAATTCTACAACAGAAAAATTCTAAATATTTTATCTGACATTCTGAAATTTGATCCTGTGCTGTCTCTGTCTGTTTCCTCTCTCAAAACATCTTTTCTCTTGACTGCCACCCATCTGAATATGATACCTTCTTTATTATTCTGCTTCTGTGGTTTCTCATTATGTAACTCTAGGTTTGTAACCATAATTCTTCAATACTCTTGACTAACACACAAACACACCAATGTCCTCTATGTGACAGCCTTCCCACTAATTTATACTGGGACTAATGAACCTCCAGGGTAAATGACTTGAGCTACTATAACTATTGTGTCACATAATTATTTAAATGTTTTCATGGGCTCCTTATATCTGTAAGGAGCGCCTGGAGCAAGAAAAGACTTTCTTAGAGAGGAGTCAACCACAGGAAAGATTCAGGGCAGTGAAACTGCTATAAAGGCAGGGCCTGCTGGCAGAGTGAAGGTGGTCCATGCACAGCTTCATAAGATATCTACATTCTCACCCAGTTGTCTTGGGTGAGAATTTGAATACTGCAAGTTAGAGGTTCTGTGCATGATTTGAAAGAGCTGCTCAGCACAGTATCCCTTTGAAATAGAGGCAATGTTGATTAAGGGTTCTTCTCATTTACCAAGTTGAGTGGTTACATGGGAGTGTTTCTTTATCACTTCATAAAAGCAGAGCATCCATCTCGAGGACCAAAGGTGGTGTTCCAAATCCACCCAGGAGCAGCAAATTTTCAGTTTCGCCATCATGTGGGTGGCAGCAATGATTGCTGAATCTGCAGTGGGAGTCGAGAGCATTGCACATTGGGAAATAGGACTGGCTGCACTGTTCTGGCTCAGCCACCCAAGCAACCAAGGAAAGAGCTGAGTTTCAATAATTCTTGCAATTTTTTTTGTGTTTAGAAATATTTTATTGAATATTTTAACTGGGTATAACATGGAAAATATGCTCCTTTTAATTTTGTAAGAGCAGAAAGAAGGCAAATGGGTGTCCAAGATTTTCCAACATCCAATGCCCTCCTGGGGATGACCTCAGAGAAGTACAACATCTGTGAAACCGCAGGGGGCTGGCCACCCAATTCCAGCGTGGACACAGTCAAGCAAGAGGGGTCTTGAAGCACGGAGTTGTGGGGATTAATATCACCACCCGATACCAGCAGTAGCTTGATAGTGAAGCCTAGGCTCATATTTCACAGAGATAAAGAAACTAAGAACCATGTCACAGTGCTAAATTAAAAATTATATTCATTAAATTGTATAAAATAAGTAAAATCTTGATACATTTATTATCACTCCAAATTAACAAATAATGCTAAGGATTGTTCCAAAAAGAAGTGTAAATTTACCAGATATTTCTTATTTCTACCTAGAAGAAATAACATGAAATATGCTTTTTAAAGGCATAAATATGATTTAATACATTTTGGTTCTTGCTCCATTCTTTCTCCTCCCCTTAGCTCTTGGCTGACCTAACCGGGACTGGAGCCACTCCTTTCATTTTCCAGCCGAGAATGTATCCACTTTTTTCACTTACAGTAGCTGGATGTTTCTAATCAAATCCAAGGACTTGGAATTTAGTTTGAAGGCATCAGCATAATACATTTAAGTACAGAGAAGTTACTGCAAATGCTGCTCCCTGGTTCCTAAAATGCATCATAATATTTGCGCCTATTTCCCAGAATTCAGATTAGTTTAATGGTTTTGACTAATTAAACCATTCCAATATTATATTTTAAATTAAGGTTAGTTTTTTTTTTTTCTTTTCTTTTTCCCTCTTTTATTTTATTGGCACTTACATAGATAACATTCCTTCTTCATGGCATAATTCAACTCAATTTGTTGAGCAAATATTGAGATTCCATTTTGTGTAAGACGCAGTCTTAAGCAAGCAAGAAAGAATTGTGCTGTCTTTCTTTTTCCTTGCAGTAAAGTGCCTTTTACATAACGGATGCTCAGTAAAGAATTATTGATTCAGATGAAATCATTTCTTTTCCTTCTAAAAAATACTGAAACTAGTATATGAGTATAGATAGGCTGACAATTTATTTTGCATAGTACTAGAAAAGTTTCAAGTTCTTGGCCTAGGGGAAGTGTCGTAGTAGAGGCTTGGTGGCTGCCAAGGAAGTGAGACAAATTCATGACCCTTCTCCCCCTGGCAGGAAGGAAAAGTTGTTTCTAGACATAGAGAAATAGCAAGTGATTCATTATTCTGGTGAAGGCTGTGTAGGTTTTGGAATACAAAGTACAAATCTATCAACAGATGAATCCAAAAGAACAGTAGAGGTGGGATCAGATTTTTCTTAGCCATCTGTAAAATATATAAAAATAAATATTTTGATATTGGTGGGATTGGAGGAGATGATCAGAAAAGAGTAAAGTGGATAGTCAAATGACACCAGGAGGCTGGGAAACTACGATGTAAGACTAGGTAATTCAGTCATTAGATAAGATTATGAGGCAAAAACCAATCCACCACACCTAACATGAAGCCCAGTCAAAGAAGGAATCTAGGAAAAGGGAAAACATAAATATAGAAATGAGTTTATATTGTGAAAAGATCATGAGCATTGGGATTAGACAGATCTGGAATTTAATCCTGTCTGTGTGACTTTCAGCACATAAATTGATGTTTTAAGCCTCAGTTTATTTATCCTGAAATTGGGAATTACATTAAATATATGTGAAATGTCTAGCATAGTATCTGGTACACAGTGGACGCTCCATAACTGTTTAATCATATTCTCTTATGAGTTCATAAATAATAAGTTGGTAAACTGTAGCACTTTCCCACAGATAATCAAGAAAAAATGGAACCCATTCTCTAGGACAGAGGTGGGGACCAACTTGTCATATGGGGTACCAAGATCATCTTGAGTTGGAAACAAGACCTATTCACTGCTGAGCTAGAGAGCAGCCACCTTCCTAGACAGTTTAGAATGGTATGTAAGTGTCTTTATTTTCTCACTTAAACAAAAATGTATTTATTATTAAAAATTAATACAATTATCTCCTTTTATTTCTATAACAGTCTTATGAAATACTATAATGTTTATTTACTGGTGAGAAAAGTAAAGCTCAAATAATCTAATGTCCCCAAGTACATATTAAGTTTGTCCACTTCTCTCCACCTTTTATCTCACCACCCTCAACCAAACCACCCTCCTTGCTTGCCTGGACTACTTATACACCCTCCTAACTAGAAGCCTCAAGTCTATTGCTTAACATTAAATTCTTTAATTTTAAAGGGTCTTATATCTTAAAACCTTTCAATTGCTTTCCAATTCATTGAAAACAAAACCCAGACAACTACTCAATAATCAGATAACCCTTTATAACCTGACTCCTGCCTGTCTCAGAAAACCCATGTCTCACTCAGTCAACACACACCATGCCAATGAGCCCTACTCACTGCACATCTTTTCCCCCAAATCTCAAGCTCCCTTACAGGATCTTAAGGGAGGACCCCTATCTCATTCCCTATACAAGGATCAACTCAAAATAGATCAAAGACCTAAATATAAAAGCTTGGACCATAAATTTCCTAGAATATAATGTAGGGACACATCTTCAAGATCTTGTGGTAGGTAGGGGGTCTCTTAAACTTTAAACTCAAAGTATAAGCAATGAAGGAAAAAATAGATAAATCAAAATTAAACTTTTGCACCTCAAAGGACTTTGTGAAGAGGGTGAAGAGACAGTCTACTCAATAGGAGAAAATATTTGGAAATCACATATCCAATAAGGGTTTAATATCCATGATATATAAAGATATCCTACAACTCAACAATACAAAGACAAATGACCCAATTAAAAAATGGTCAATGGTATTGAACAGACAGTTTTCCAAAGAATAAATACAAATAGTGAAAAAAAAAAAAAACACATGAAAAATGTTCAGCAGTACTAGGTAATAGGGAAATGCAAATTAAAGCTACAATGAGATAAATTTTACACCTATTAGAATAGCCATTATTAAAAAGTGTTGGAGAGGATATGAAGAGATATGAACACTTATTTACTGGTGGTGGGAGTCTAAAATGGTAAAGCCACTGTGGAGGACTACTTGGCAGTTCCTAAAGAAGTTGAATACAGATTTATCATGTGACCTGGCAATACCACTGCTAATTATATATACCCAGAATAACTGAGATCAGTGACTCAAACAGACATCTGCACACCAATGTTCGTGGTGGCATTATTCACAATTACTAAAAGATAGAAACAACCCAGTGTCCATCAACCAATGAATGGATAAGCAAATTGTGGTATATACATACGATGGAATATTATTCAGCTGTGAGAAGAAATGAAGTTGTGAAGCATATGACAAAATGGATGAACCTGGAGGACATTATGTTGAATAAAGCAATTCAGACACAAATATTGTATGATGTCGCTTTTATGGACTAAATATAATGAACAAACTCAAAAAGTTAATAACTGAATATAGGTAATGGAAAGTTGAAATTTAATCTATGCAGGATTGGTAAAAAGGTTGTTTGTAAATCTTTGGAAATGAATTGAAATGGTGAAAGCACATCATAGTGCTTGTAATTAGCAGTGCTAATATAAAAAGTATGATAGTGGTTGAAAGGGAAAGTTTAAGGACCTGTATATCATGAGAAGGAAAGCTAAAAAAATGAAGCACGGGACAGTATAGCATAGCAAACACTCGTGAAAAATGAGTATGGTTAATAGAGCATTTATAAAAATGTTTTTTTTTCTGAAAAAAAAAACATATATATGGTAATGTTATAAGATGTTAATATCAAGGTGATATTTTGGCAAAACTACAACTAAAGCAAACTATGGACAATAGTGTATAGTAATAAATTAATAACCTTCCATCATTGGTAAAAAAAGGAAGTATTTTAATTGAAAGAAACTAGACAAAAGGTACTACATATTGTTTGACCATCTATACAAAATGTAAATAGAAATAAATTAGAGCGACAGAAATAGATCAGCAGTTTTATATGGCAGGGGAAGGATAGAGCGATTGAGAGGTGACCACTAAGGGTTAGAGCTTTTTTGTTTGTTCTTTGTTTTTTGTGTATTATTATTATTATTGGAGTAATGAAAATCTCTAATATTGATTGAAGTGATGCATGCAAAACTCTGTGATTATAACAAATGCCATTGATTGTATACTTTGGATGGATGGTATGGTTGATGAATATGTTTAAATAAAACTGATTTTTAAAAAAAAGAAGAAATGAAAGCTCACAGTTAAATAGGTGGAAATACTGAGATTCTAATTCAGGTCATACTGATACTTTATGCATACAACTCAAGATTGTGTCAAAGGAAACTGATGAGTAATAATGTTAAGCACTTTTAAATATTTTCATTGGTCATGTAGATATCTTTTGTAATGAACTTAATCAATTTCATTTATTTTTTTTAACTTGGGATTTTGCCTTTTCCTTATTGACAGGTAGGAATTTTTAAAAAAATACATTCTGGAAACAAATCCTTTGTCAGATTGATGTGTTGCAAATATCTTCTCCAACTCTGACTCTGAGGTTTGCATTTTCATTGTCTTAATAGTATTTTCTGACAAATAGAAATGCTTAGCTTTAATGAGGTTATATGTATTATTTTTTTCTTGTTAGTGTTTTTTAATGTCCCGTTTAAGAGATTTTTGCTTATTTATAGGTCTCCTGTCTCATCTTTCAGAAGATTTATTGTTTATCTTTCACCTTTAGGTCTGCAAATCTGTTTGGCATTGACTTTTGTGCATGGTTAAACTGGAGTTCAAGGTTTATTTATTTAGTTTTCTCTGTGGGTATCCAACTGAATCAACACAGTTTATTGAAACGACCACTTTTTTTCTCCATCGTATTACAGGGGCACCTATTTGTATTTCGGCTGTCTATAAGTGAAGATCTGTTTCTGAACACTGTATCCTGGTCTATTTGTCTATTAGTTTGTCTTACTTATGCCAATATTATACTGTCTTTAAAATAAGTCTAGATATTCAATAGTGTATATCCTTGAACTATCTTCTAATTCATGAATATATTAACTATTCTTGATCTCTTGAATTTCCATGTAAATATTAGGATCATCTTGTCAATTTCTACATACCAATACAAACACAATAATCTGCTAGAGTTTTGATTGGGATTACATTTTATCTATTAATCAATTTTGGAAGAAAATTTTACAAAATTGTGTCTTCCAAATACATGGTATATATCTCCTCTTGTTTAGGCCTTTTTTAGTTTATCAGCAATAATTTGCAGTTTTATGTTTAGATTCTTATGTATCTAGCATTAAATATATTATTTGATTTTTATTCTATCATAAATGGTATCTTCCTCAAATTTCAATTCTTAAATATTTATTGTTAATATATATAAATTAATTTTCATATATTGACCTTGTATCTAGCAAACTTGGTGAATTCATTTGTTATTTCTAACTTTTTAAATCTGTGGATTATTTAGGATATTCTTTATTAAGTCAGTCACAAATAATGAGATTAGTCTTTTTCCACTATTTACACATTTTATTATTTTTCTTGCCTCATTATATTAGGTAGAATCTCCAGTACAATACTGAATAGAAATGATAATAATTATTTCTGAATGCAAGAGGAAAACTTTCAACTTTTCACAAACATGTATGATGTTTGTTGTTATTTTTGTTGATATTTTTAATCAGGTAAAGAAAGTTCTGTTTTATATCTTTTTTTCTTGAAAATTTTAAATCATAAAAGGTGTTGAATTTTATCAACTATTTTTTATGCCTCTCTTGAAATCATCTTATTTTCTCCCTTTACTCTATTAGTGTGGTTAGTTTATCTTGTTTGAGATCCATAGCATTTTTTTTTTTTTATCTTTGGCTTGATAATTTTTGCTAATTTTGGAAATTTTTTAGCAGTAAAATTTTAAATATTTCTTTTCCCTTACTCTTTCTCCTCTACTTTTGAGACTCTAATTAAACATGTATTCTCTTTCTCCTCCTCTTCCCCCTGCTGCTGCTGCTAGATTTTTTCTCCTCCTCCTCCTTCTCTTCCTCCTCCTCCTCCTTTTTTTTTGTCCTTTCCTTCCTTCTTTCCTTCCCTCTCTCCCTCCAATCTTCCCTACCTTCCTCCCTTCTTAACCTTTCCACAACTTCCTACCTTTTCATCTTCTCTGCTTCAGCATGGATATTTTCTACAGATATATATTTCCATTTCCTAATCCTATCTTTTGCTGTATCTAATAGGATGTTAAACACAACAATTAAGTTCTTAATTTTAATTATTGTAATTTTTAATTCTAGAATTTCAGTTTGAGTTTTTTAGATATTTCATTTCCAGAACTAGACTTTAATCTACTTTTAGACATATTAATAAATCTGCATGTGACAACTCCAATAACTAAGTGATATGTGGATCTGTTTCTAATTCAAAGCTGAAGATTTTTAACAGAAAAATGTTGAAGCCCTGGATGGTGTTATTATCTCCTCAGAAGGCTTACCCTATCCTCAGGTAAGAACTCTGATTAGGGAGGAGATCACAGTAAATCAGGGGCTGAGCTTACTAGTAGCTGAATTGCAATTTTTGTACAGCTCACTTTATCTCTGCTTTACCCACTGTACCTAAGGTGTTGTTCTCTGGGGTACCAACTGAGAGGCTAGAGTATTTACTAAGGTCTTTCCTCCTTGGTAGAATCTTAACTCCTTAACTTCAATTTTTATTTCCTCTGCACTCAGAGACTATCAAATACTCTTGCCAGATTTTCAATATTTTCTACATTCTGCACAGGCTTTCAGAGTCTTTTTTTGTGCATTTGTGCATACAATTGAACAACTGAACAATGTTTCAAGCGGGAATTATTAACTGTAAGCCCACTTCTCTTTGATTTCCCTCTTTCTTGCACATTAAGTTTAGAGTGCCTCACTCCAATTTTTGTCTCTCTAGCCTATCACATGCACCCTATATATTTTCTCTGTTTGCCAATTATTTTTCCCCTCTTAGCTACTGCCTTCTGCCTAGTTTCTCAGTTTTCTTCCAATTGCCAAGAATTAGCAAATGCTCTGAGGTGAAAGCTGCTCATAGAATGTCAGCACTTCTCCTTTTGGTTCACTTCTCTTCCAGATCTTTGCCAATCAAGACCTGATTGTGTCAGCAATCATCCAATACCTGCAAACAAATCCCCTTCCATTTATAATTTTTTCTGTTTTCTAATTGTTCTCAGCAACAGTGTTAGTTTGCCAAAGCTTTCTATTGGCACCATTGTGGAAATTCCTTGAAACTCAGTTTTGATCATTCAAGAGTTACAAAGTGGCTTGAGTGTCAAAATCTGAGTGGTTTAACAGGCATTGCATATGCTTTAATAAAAGCCATAAACACACACAAAATATGTTTGCTGTAAGATGTGTGAAATCCTTTCAATAGGCAACCCAAAGGCACTATGCCAATAAAATGGTTATTTTTATTTCTGAAAGAAGAATAGTTGACATGGAAAGAAATCACAGTTTTACGGAATCTGAAAACAGATCATATTAGAATATTAAATGGCAAAACCTTTAATATATACTTAGTATTCAGAGAAGAAGGAATATACTGATTGCAGAACACAGGAATTCCCTCTTCAATCCAAAGGACACTTGAAATATTATTGCTTGCTTTTTTTTCATCTAGGGCAAAGGTAAGAAATTGGATTGCGCTCTGATCAAAAGAATAGTGAAAGCTTCAAAGACAAGAGAGTTCCAGAACTTGAGACGCCACAGATTCATGGACTCAGGAACTGTTACCATTGGAAAGGCAGCTTCATTTTTGCTCTGTCAGGGAACATTAATAAATAGTGATGGTTGCCAAAAGGATTAGGACAGTGGAAAAGAACATATTTAAAAATCCTGTAAATTACTTTCAGCTGATATTATATTTACATGGATAATTTATTTGGGATGCGAGTTAAAAAAATATAAAGCCTATATTCTCTCATTATTTTACGTATTAATTTTACAGGTCCAGGTCTAGTATCAAATTAAATATAACCTAAACCATTGAACCCAATTTAGAGATGAACAGAGAGAGAGATAGGAGGGAAATTACTTATGCTTCCATTTTAATGCACTGGGGCTGCATTTTCATAAAGAAAATAGCATTCAACCACTTTTTATTGGTTTTATATATACAATTTAAGTATTTTGTTTTGTTTTGTTTTAATTTTTTTAAAAATGTTTAAAGATACTTAGAGTACTTAAATGTTACATAAAAAATGTAGAGGATTCCCATAAGCCCCACTCCCTTACCCTCCCACACTTTCCCACATTAACAACATCCTTCATTAGTGTGTACATTTGTTACAATTGATGAACACATATTGGAGCATTGCCACCAAGTGTGGATTATAGTTCACATTAGTTTAAACTCTGTCCTGCACAATTTTGTAAGTTATAACAAGATATATAATAGCCTGTATCTGTCATTGCAACGTCATTCAGGACAATTCCAATGTCCCGAAAATGCCCCCATATTACACCTATTTTTCCCTCTTTCTCCCCTCAGAGCTTCTGGAGGCCACTGCCTCCACATCAATGATAAAAGTTTTTCCATTGCTAGAATAGCAATAAGTCTATAGTAGAATAACAGTAAATCTACTCTAGTCCATTGTTCATTCTCCAATACTGAGGATTCTGGGATGGTGATGCCCACGCCGCCCCTAATTGAAAATGGGCTTAGATGCCATGAGGCAGATGGATGGGACTATCTTGCTTGTGTTTATAGACTCTCTCTGTTCCTTGGGATGGTCATTGTCCATCATCATTTCCTTGTTAGTATTTTTAATAGAAAAATATTGTTTTAAAAGAATGAAGTAAACATTTTTAATACTGAAACTGGTAGGGTAGTTAAAATTTCATTTTGCAGAACATAAATAGTAGTATTCTCCATAATATAGCAAAATATTTCCCCATAAATAT
>JAQZBX010014340.1:0-26836 GCA_029593785.1 Cabassous unicinctus
GGGGGGGGGGAGTACCTAAAGCAAAATATGGACTATAGTTAACAGTAACATTTTAACATTTTTACATCAAATATAACAAAGGTACCATACTAATATTAAGTGTTAACAATGGGGGGTTGAATAAAATGTTGCATATTTTATTCTTAGAAAAATGTTTTATACTGTTTTATAAGGTCAGATGTCTAGACAGACAGAGCCTTTTAAACAGCTTAAACACTATATAGTTACATACTTCTATGGGATATAAATGTAGCCTTGTTGCCATACATATATTTTCTGGGTAGACAGAGGCCCACACAGTAGCTAACAAAATATTAAACTTCTCTCCTGGGGAAGTCCTGGTACTTGGATAAGATGGCCAAAAGGTCTGGAATATATAAGCCTTGCTAATAAAGGAAAACAGGCTAATAAGCCAAGTCCTTGATCTTAAAGCTTGCACTTACGAACCTTATTCCTGTAATAATGAACTTAAGCCTAATTATAATTTATGCCTCATAGTTGCCTCCTGAAAACCAACTTGTTACTCAAATGTGGCTTCTCTCTAAGCTAAACTCTTCAAATAAACTCACATAAACTCACTATCATCGCCACCTCCTCAATGTGGGACACAACTGCCAAGGATGAGCTTCCCTGGCACTGAGGGATTATTACCAAGTGGTAATCAGCAATGCATTTGGAAAAAGACCTTGATCAAAAGGGGAAATATCAAATAAAATAGAGTTTTTATGGCTAACAGATTTCAAAGTGAGTTGAGAGGTCATTCTGGAGGTAACACTTATGCAGGTCTCAGGCAGACTTCACAAAATGCCACAATAAACAAAGCCACAAACAAAAGTGCTCCTGAGAGCCCTAAGGATGTTCAGACACCAAAGGCAAGACACACGGCCACACGAGATCAACACCCCCTTGGAAGGCTCTATCTGGGAATATATGAAAAAACTATTTACCCAATATAACATAGTGACACTCATTTGCAGTTCAACTAATCATGATTCTACTTCTTTTATTTGAAGCTATAATTTTTAATATACTTGTTAAGTATACATCTCAGGGACTTAAAGCCCTCAGATTCATCCTATGCCAGTGAAGCCCTGAAACGTAGCAGATATGTGGCCAACTCCTGCTCTCCAGTTCTCTGGACATGCCCTGGACAACTAACAAAATGATGATGATGGACCAGCCCTATCCCAAAAGGGAGGAGTGTCTTCAATGGCAAGCAAAACAATTCCATTCCTCAGCCCCACAACATCCATGTCTCTTCTCAGCCTGAAGTAATCAGAGTGGATATCGTCTCAAATTCCTCAAGATTGAGGAATGGACAGTAATTGGGGGGGGGGGTTGTAACCACTAACTAAAGCAGATTTACTGTTATTGTAGTTAATATCTTTGTTTTGAGTAATTTGTAACATTGAAATTTAAAAAAAATAAATTAAAAGTATATTTCTTAAAAACCACTAGGGGAAGCCCCAAGCCCTCTGCAGTCCCAGTCCTCTCTGCCCAAGAAATGACAGAAAACTTCCTTTTATAAGGCAGCGTCTCCAAAATTTCATTAGGCTCATACAATTTTACCAATAACACTTTTGAGCACAGACATTATTTATAAATGTTTATTCATAAGCTTTATGGCAGTAGATAATATACATTTATAAAGCATAGACTACATAAAAAAAGGATAACATAATGATGTAAAACAATATTTGTAGAATATTCTTAAATATTAAGTGTTCTAAAAATCTTTTCACCCTTGCTAAAAATGTTTTCAATAGTATCAGTAATTCTTGATAATACTTTCAGGGAGTGATGTGATTAAATAAGCTTCATTTTTAAAATCTCAATTTAACACATTAAGATACAGCAACTCAAAGTTCTGGCCTATTTCAAAAGCATCATAGCTGATAAAAAGGCATTTCCACAGAGGCCCACTATACACAACGCATTTGAGACAAACAACAGTGGGTATGAATTCATGTTTTAAAAACTCTTCTTGATAATTTGGAATTAGGGGGACCAACTTCTTGCCCTGTCTGATTAGACTGTCATCAATTTTGCCATGTAATGTTAGTGTTCAAAAGCTGATCTTAGGAGTGGAGAAAGGTCAGCTCTGCCATTTTCTAGTCATTCCCATTTGATCACATGATTAACATAATCTTTAATCTGTGGTTTCTTGACAGGAAACTTTTTAAGCTCTAGTTGATTTTCCAAGGGTTAATTTGATTAAAACAACAATAATTCAATTGATAAATCTACTTTATTGATCATTCCACATAAAGTGTAGCAGGCATCCACTGCCTCTTCTTCCTCAGAATTCACCTCATACCATTCAAGGCTGAGGAGCCTGAGTGAACTGCTTTTCAAGTGTTTTCTTTTCTTTTAGGAACAAAGTAAAAAATAATCCGGTATTCATTTTCTATAACTTTTGTAACAAATTACCATAAACTTAGTGGCTTAAAACAACACAAATTCATTATCTTACATTTCTGGAGGTCGGAAGTCTGACACAGATCTCTCCTGGCAGATATCAAGGTATCGGCAGAGCCACATTCCTTCCGGAGGCTCTAGGGGAGGAGCGGTGTCACTGCCTTTTCCAGCTTCCTTGGCTCCTGGCCCTCTGCCTCCATCTTAACACATCATTTCACCTGGACCTCTTCTACCTCCTCTTCTGCTTTTAAGGACCCCTGTGATGGCATTGGGTCCACCTGTATAATCCAGGATAATCTCCCTATTTTATGTCAGCTGATTAGCAGCTGCAACCTAAGTTCCCCTTTGCCAAGTACAATAACATGGTCACAGGTTCCAGGGATTAGCCACTATTTTGCCTACCACAAATGCAAACAGAAGTTTCCATGCCTTCTACCTCTCACTCTGTGGGGTTGGAGTGGTCTGTGTCCCCCCAGCACCTCACAGCAGACCCCAGAGATCCAGAGCCTGCTCAGCCATACTCACAATGATTCCTGGGTAATAGCCGCCCACGGCCACATTCTCGGTTCTGGTCGTTGCAGCGAGACCTATGGTCAATATGAAGAACGACACGGCGAGTAGAGAGATTGCAAACCAAAGGGAAGTCGTCTTTCTTTTTGCAAACTCTTCTGTGAGGAGATCAAACAAGAGGTCAATTAAAAAGACAACGTGGGCTCTGAGACAGGTGTTTTAGCAGACGTCAGGAACACCAGGAGTGCTTGAGCGCCTCTCTACCTTTGCTCATACAGTCCCAGGAATCTAGGGTACACTCCCTTCCCTCTGAAGAAATTTGTCTCAGCCTTAAATGTCACAGCTTCTGGAAAACCTTCCCAGACCAACTCATTCACACAGTCTCTCAAAGCAGAAACCTGGGGATCATCCCTAGTCACCCCCCACCCCACCATATAAAACTAACTGCCAAGTTCTTTGACTTTGTCTCCTAAACAACACTTGAATCAATCTGTTTGTCTCCACTGCGCGGCCAAGCCTGCGTCCACGTGCCATCTTCCCACTCTGGCCAAAAGCCTCCTTTCATCCCTGCTCCCCTCCGATCCTCTCCACACTGAAACCCCGGGGGCTTCTAAAGCCTTCGCTGGTTTCTATAACAGGCATTTATTCATTTACTCATTCAGATAATGAATTTGTGTGTCTCTCCAACTTCCAGTCCCTCTTCCCTCTTCCTAGCGGCCTCCATATTTTCCTTTGATGCGCCATCTCTCTCCCCTCCTCTGTAGTAGCCACGCAGACTGTGTGAGGCTGTCCCAGCATCAGTATTCAAAATAGAGTACAGGCACCAGCCAACCAGAACACATGCCACAGGGCTGCAGCCTGCTGGACCCTTCAGTGGCTGAATCATGGGGAGGAGGCCCATCTGGGGGGATCCCAGGGGAAGGTATGATGGGGGAAGGCACTTGGAGGAAAATATAATTAGTGCTTATCCTTAGGGGAACATCAGCCCTTTGCCCATGCCAGCTCCAGGGGCTCTGAAGACCAGTCAGCATCATTTCAAGCCCTTCTCCACAGTGATTGGTTCTGGGAGGACAGCAACACCCTCTGACTTCTCCCCACAGCTCTATAGTGGTATCATCCCCACGTGCAGAGGAGAGGCTGAGAAGTAAGCCCAGGTAGGCAGCCTCATCCAAAGCCCAAGCTCCTAACCATTAGGCCGTACAGTGTCCCATGAAGACACACAATAAACCGGATCACAGAGTCGGCACAGTCCCAGCTTTTAAACTGAATTTAAGATGATGGCATTAGGCCTGGAATTAGCATAATGTTGTACTTCTTTTCACCACAAAAGATAAACCAAGAATCCAGTGTCTTGTTTTGAAAATAATTTTATCAGATTAGAAATTCATTTGGCAAGCACCCAATCATCTGAAGTAAGATCAAATGCCTAGTGATTTTACTTGGGATGATATTCAGTGCAGGGCAGCACCAGAATACCCACAAGGTGTGCTCTTTCCCTGGGCTCAGAACTCCGGAACCTTCCCAACTGCTGGGGCTGCACTGATTCTTGGACTGTTCTTGGATACAGCCAAATCTGTTTGCCCTCAGTGAGGAAACAAGAGGCTACCCCCACACCTCCCCAGGCAGAAGAGGGAGCTCATTTAGTCATCAGCTGTGGGAACTACAGTCAGGGAGGCAAAGTGACAGTTCCACACAAAACAGCCCAAGTTAGAACTGTGTGCCCCTCAGCCATCAATTTCTCTTTTTCTCTGATTTTACATGTAACATATGCCCAAAAGGAGAACACAGGAAAATGTAAAGTGCACATACCCATAACCCTACCCCCCAGCTACAATTGTTTTGTATTTTTAATAAGTTTTGTTATTATTTTTTTTAAGTTTAATATCTTTGTCAGAAGAAAATATTAACTCAAAACGCTATTTTTTAAACCATCAAGTCATCCTACTATAACAGCTGGCGCTAATAAGGTACTTCATTTCCTGGAGGAAGAAAACACAAGTTTAGCCATAGAGGATTTTGACTTAGAGAATGGCGAGTAGAGAATTGTTTCTTTTAGGGAGAAGCCAGATTTCTTGATCCTTATGTAACAGACAACTTTAAGTAAGCTGTCTTTTTAAAGATTCCAAGGTTCTGAGATAAAACACCAGCAGTTGTAGATCTGCTTACTTTAGAAGCGAGCAACAGAGCCTCACCGGCCAAATCACCCCAGCCCTCATTCCAGCTGGCAAAGAGTCACTTACCGTGCAACCATTTTTTTTTTCTTTTCAAAATCTCCTCTGATATGGTAACCCTATATTTTATGCATGATTTTTCTGTAAACCACAACTTCTCTAATTAAAGAACAAAAACAAAACAAAACAAAAAAACCGCCCCTGCACTCTCCCCTTTGGGAAAGCACGCCGGTATTCCCCCCACACACACACAACTTCCCGGTACAGCGCCAAACCTCAGCGCCCCAACGGGCACGGGTGTCCTGTTTTCCCATCGCCTGCCTGGCTCCGAGGCTGCATCATACTTAATGCGGGAAATTAAACAGAGATTCCGCGCATTTATCGGGGAGAAGCGTGCGCTTTAGTCACTTCAGAGCAGGAAAAAGTTACCTGCTAGTGGGAAATGACTTTTCCCAGCAAAATTTTGGGGAGAGAAATAGAGGTAGAAGATATGGAAAAGGAGAGCAGTTGGGTTACCAAATTTATAAGGATCGCAGTCTATTCTTAGGAATAAAAGACAGTCGGGAAGGACACAGGGAGAGACAGACAAAAAAGACCGGGGGGCAGAGGGGGGCAGAGGTGGAGAGAGAGGACTGAGAATGGCAGTGCTGCCCACACCACGCAACGGCTCCCAAAGCTGCAGCTCAACGAGACGGGAAGGACCCCGGCCCTGCAGCCCAGGAGTTCTTAACCCAGCAGTCCCCGCCGGGGTCCCGCGGGGCCCCCACCCTCCCGCTGCGGCTCGCGGAGGCCGGGGGAGAGGCCGGGGGAGCCCCGACCCTGCTGGGCGCGGCGAGAGCAAGGATGCTCCGAGCAGGGCGGCCCAGGTTACCTGCGGCCTCCAGCCGAGCCAGGGGCCCCGGCGCGGGCGGCTGCATCCTCCGCGCTGCTTCGGGCAGCGACCCGGCCCGGCGCGCCGGGCGGAGCGCGGGAGCGGGGCTCGGCGGCGGGAGGAGCCCGGAGGGCGATCGCGGGGTGGGCGGGCTCGGCCTGGCCACAGCCCCCAGTCCCCGCGCCGCGCAGCGCTGGTGCGGGGCCGCTTCCCCCGCAGCGCCGGCCCTGCTCGCCCCTGGGGCCGCCGCGTTCCTGGAAAGCAGAGCGCGCAGGCAAGGAAACGCTGAGAGCGGGTGCTGGGAGGGCGGGGAGAGGCCCCCGGGGCGAGCCTTGAGAGGAGTCCTCCATCCCTGCCCGGGGCAGCGCCGTGCTGGGCCGAGGGCATTCGGCAGGCCAAGACCGAGGGCGAGCAGGGGGCCCTCAGCTCTTGACCTCACTGCTGATTGGGTTATGGTGGGTTTGTCTTCCCACCAGCGGCGACGCTCCTTGGAGCAGGGGCGCCACCCCTACATTCCGGTTTTTAGACGGTGGCACAGAATTGAAATTCAGTTTATGCTGAATGAGAACTGAGAATAACTATGTTGCCTATACCAGCACATGGTGTCCCAGAGCTACAGCCCTAACGACGCAGGAAAGAGCCCGGTCCTGCAGCCCCTATTATTAACGTCTTGTAATATTACTATGCATTTGTTCTGATTCACGGAAACATTCTTACATTTGTACTATTAACCACACTCATCGTCCACAACAGGTCTCACTATGCTATACAGGCCCATGTTTCTTCCTTTATTTGGGCAAGGCGTGGCACAGATCTCCCACCTCTGTTCCACTGGCATTTAGATGGGATGGCCCAGAGTCTGAGGGTTGGAATCACCTGCAGGCATGGCTCACTCACCAGACTGCTGCCAGATACTGTTGGCTGACTCCTCAGCTGGGGCTGTCTGCAGGAACACCTACCTGTGACCTCTCAGTGCCACCTGGATGTCCTCAGAACATGGTAGCTGGGTTGCAAGGGCGAATGTAAGGTGAGAGAGCCAGGTGGGATCCGTTTCATCTTTTGTGGCCAAGCCCCAGAAGTTATGCCCCAGTCTAGTCATGGAAGATGTCACAAAATCCAAGGGGAGAAGGAAAAAGACTTCATCTTGGTGGGGAATGGAAAGGTGCTGTGGTCATTCTGGGAAAATATAATCTGCCACAGGGATCACTCTGTCGAGAAGGTTCCCTGTTCTAGGGCATACGTGTTGAAAGATGAATACGTTATAATAAAAGATAATATCCCTTCTCTCCATTTGACAGGTATTTTGCAGTTTGGGGTATTGATATCTGATTAAACTACTCCTGATGACTCAAAAACCCCAGAAATAGCATGATTTCCCTTCTTGTGGACTCACAGAAGACTCAATAAGAGTAACTGAAGAGATGTGAAAAAGACAGAATCATTGGTGAGCCTTTAGCTACTCATCCCAAGAGTTGGGTCCTCTGCTTCTAGCAGGAAATTACTTAAGCAGGAAATTACATTGAAGCGTGCAAATTCAGGGACATGAGGACCGGGAGGAGAGCACTAAACAATTAGAAAATATGTTTAGAATTATCATTATTCACTTTCTGACATAATTTCTAAACCTTTTCCTTCATTATGGAATGATAATGCATGCACAATTTTTATCCTGCATTTTTCGCTTAAATATTATAACCTAAGAATGTTTCCAGGTTCAAATTGAATTTTTTTTTCCATAAACAAGATTGATACTGTAACAAAATTCAGAAAATATAAAAGAAAAATTGCTTCTTTGGGGAGGCCCTTTACTGTTCACAGAAGTATTGTAACATTAGCTCATTTGGCAAAGCCTGTCTGGGCATATCTAAAGGGTGGCGAGGGCTCCCCCAAGTCCGTGAGAGGAGATCTATTATAGTGTCCCCCCTTTCAGAGTTCCCTCAGGAGGCCAATGGTCCAGTGGAGGGTCAGAAAATTTCCTGAGCAGCCTTCTCTCCTCCTGCCACAGAGCCTGTTCCCTTTTGGGTATTGGGGCTGTCAGGAGGAAAGTGGCTTATTTCAGCCTTTTCCAAACACTCATAATATACTCCAGGGGCTCTGAAACTTTGGGGGATCACAGACACTCTGAAATGTGATAAAAGTTTGACCCACTCTGTGGGAAATGCACATTTGTACATGCACATGGCATTTTACACAGAGTTTCAGGGGACTCGGGCCCCCAAAGTTGGTACTCGGATCCCCCTTAGCAGCCTCCGGTGCTCTTATCATGGTACAGTAGAGGTCTAGTCAAGCACTGCTAGAAGAGATGTCTTTAAGCCATGGTAGTCCCCCCTGGGAAGCCAACCACTGTACTACTTGCAATATTATTTTCATATGCAATATTATTCTAAAATGATTTTCTCATTCCAGTCCACTTGAAAAACAAATATTTGTAAGGTGAGCCTTCCCATAAGCTCACTAAAGGAATAGTTTATGAGATGGGGATGCTTGGCCAAGGTGTGGCTAGCATGGCAGTGTAAAGGGGAGCAGCCGAATGCAGGACAGGGGTGAAGGCAAGGTCAGAGAGGGCAGGTAAGGGATGCATGAGCCAGAGTGGGAAACGGGGGTGTTGAGGAGAGAGGCAGATTATACTGCATAGTGTTTTCTCAAACTTGCCAGCAGCCCACAGTAAGAAATACATTTTACATCAGGATCTACAAGCAAGCGAGTACAGACACACACACATCCCTGCCACAAAATTTCAAAAAGCAGTACTTAGCTTTCCCATCTGCAGTGCACTCTGTTTTCTGTTCTATCCTTGCTTTGTTTGTTTTGATGTTAGTCAGGACCCATTACTTGCTCCCTTGAGCCACTACAGAGTTGAGACCCACAGTTTGAAGACCACTCCTATAATGTATGAGATAACTCCTTGGAGTGGGACCTGCTGAAGCCCCCCTGGACAGCAGCTAATGAGGGGCAGAGTAGAAAAAGAGAACCGAGCCAGACAGAAAGATCCTCAGAGAGCCATGATACTTCCATTAACGGCACCCAGAGAGAAAATAGAAGAAAATCCAGAAAAACAGAAGAAAAGGCTATGAAAAGGCTGCCCCCAAAATGAAGAAAATCCAGAAACTCCAGAGAGTTAAAAAAACAAACAAAATAACATTTTTTATTCTTTGAACTTTCTAAATATTCTGTGATGAATATTCATTTGGAATATTCATTTGTGATAAGAAAAAAAAAGATCATTTTTTAATGACATGATTTACTGGAAATAGAGCAAGAGAGGAAACATCACTCAGCAAGGCCACAGGAGTTTTTCTGGGAGCCCAAGGTGCACATTTGCCCTCCAAACACCTATGATTGCTTAGCAGCTTCTGGAACTCTGCCTCTGCCCCGGCTTAGCACTTGGCTTGCTCATGAGGCATATTCTGTTGCAGCAGAAAAACTTAGAGTTGAAATGCCAAGGATGCCTGTCTCGGGCCCCACCCCCTGCTGTGTGTGTACACATGCATGTGTGTGCACACATGTGTGTACAGGGACACACACCAGGATGGTTCTGCTCAGGCACATGGCAAAACGGGCCACAGTCTGCTCCGACAAGACTAAAGGATCACATACACGCTGTTGGCAACACTGCCGGGCTTCTTAGAAAGGTAATTCTCTCCAGACACGCTTCTCAGCTCCCCTCTTTGGAAACAGTATAGTCCCTGCAACACCAGTCCTTAGGAAGCGGTAGAAGAGTTCACTCAGTATCTAGAACTGACAGATAATATAGCTTCTACCACTGATGCAAGCTTCATGACAAACAATAAAAATCTCCCCAAAATTAACTTTCTAGGAAGAAGACAATATGGCTCTTTATAACTAAGTTTTAGGCTGACTAGTCCTGACTGGGTAACTGAATTTCTTGTTATGTCTTAGAAATCTTTTGTTTTCAAACTCTGATGAAATATTTGCTGCTTTAACCAGGAGCGTGTATGAGAATTTCCTTTCCAGAGTCCTTTGACTCAATAGCAGTCAGTCTTAAATCATTATAGAACATTTTAAATGGGTGAATCATAAGGTATGTGAATCATATCTCAATAAAGCTAAAAAAAATTTCACAAGAGGAAAGATCTCTTAAAGAGAACCTATTTCCTCACCCACAGAACTGGAATACCCTGACAAAGCAGCTCTTGGAGCTGAAAAGCAGTGGATTCCCAGAGAACGGGAAACAAAACAAAGGCTAGGCCATATAAAATTATCATACTGTATTCTGACAAAGACAGAAAATAGTGAATGCAAGTTGCCTGCCAAGAACTTACAAGATGTACCCAAGCCTCCAGCCACACAGACGGGCCTGGTTCCCTGACGTGAATCTACAAGGTGCTACATTCACTTCCATGCTGCATGTGCCTCTCCCTGAAACACTGTCCCTGCTGAAGGCTGGGAACAGAAAACCTCCCCACTGAAGAGAAAACCCTTCCCCCTTGGTACACAGAAAACAATCTCCACAGAATGAGCACAGCACAAACTGTGGAAATGTTGCCTCAAGGAAATTTCAGATCTAGACCCAGAGACCTCATGCATTTCTCCCGTTTGCCATTTTGGGGCTGAGATGAAACTAGTAGAAAGGTCACAAACCACTCTTTGCCTATCCATAAGGACCTGGTTCTTGTAAAAGAGGACCCCCTCTGTCCTCTTTTACACGCACACACAGAGAAATTCTTTCCTTTTCTAGTCACAAACACTCTCTTACCCAAGGGTCCTATTAAAGGCCAGAATGTCCAATGCCTTTCTGGCAATCAGCCCTCCAGAGAAGGCAATTAGACAGTGAAAGATTACTTGAAAAAAGATACCTGGAAAATGGTTTCCAGAAAGCGTTCAATGCCGCAAAAGAAGCTACAAAGAGAGAAAGAAAAGAAAAACTATTGCAAAGAAAAAAAAATTAGCTCATTCCCAGGATCCGTTGCCTCCCAACAGCAGGCGGTGCCCTGCTCAAAACCCGGTGCTCACTGCTATACCTGCCTGTGACACTCATTAGACCAGAGAATCTTGAGAAAGGGACCATGTTTTATTCAACTTCGTTCCCCTGGTGTCTGATACAGATATTAGCTTTACAGTAAGGGCTCTAAAAATGTTTATTAAATGACAGGGAAAACAGAGTGCATTCGAACTTTCCTGGCCATGCTTCCCAGTTTGCCCCAGGCTAGATGCCTGCTAAGTTTCACTATTAATCCTTCCCACCCCCTCTCAAAAGTGTCCCAGTTTGGATGATACATTTTATGGTCACCCCGTTTATAAGCAGCACCAGACCTTAATATCAAACCTCCAAAGCTGTATAGAGGCTAAAGAAAATTTGGCCAACTTGTAAAAACAAAAAACCCAATACGTGAGTACCACAATGAATACTAACCCTGAAGAGGCTCCCTGAAAGGCTCCCTGAATTCACACATCTCAGGGGTCTTACAGTTAAACATGGGCGTACTAGAGAATCACTGGGAAGAGCCAGCTGTAAAACACTTGAAGATTTGCTTTTAGTGACATTAAAATACCTCTAACAATCTACCTTCCTGACTCTTCCAAGAAAAGGACTTAGCACAAATCAGAATTTACTTTTAAATAAAGAGATCCAAACTCAGAAACAGAATCTCTGATTTTTGTTCTTTTAATATTTGAGAAAAGGAAATATGATTTTTTCATCTTCCCAATCTTCTAAAGCTTCTAAACAACAACAACAAAACATATGAGTTACGGGTTAAACTTACGATAGTGAAGAGAAAAGGAAATGGAATGATTTTCCTGTATCAGTGTTAACATTCAACAAACTTTTGAATGAGTGTTTAATATTCGTATAACTTTTATTACATACATACATGATTCATTGAACCCCTACACATACATGATTTATCAAGTACCTATATTGTGCCATTACAAGAAGCATCAGCACCATCTCCAAGTAGAGTCCGAGGCCCCCATTATCCAGTACCATTGAACTCGACTGCAGTCCATTCAGAGTTCTGTCATCCACTCCTTTCCAGGGGCCAGGGTCTAGTTGCGTCACCTGGTTTTAATAGCAATGTTTCCATCTAGACTGCTGGTCTCCAAACTGATAGCCTCCTCTATATATTTATTTATAAATTAAATATTATTATAATGCAAATATGCATATTTTAATACACAAAGATGAATTTCAAAATGAAGAGAAGAACCAATAGTTTCCTTCCCACGCCTCAATGGATTGTCTCGCACAACCTGCTTGGGAGATGCCTCATGTCCAAGATTGGAAGCCCCTGAAGATGTCATCCCTTTGAGTAGGTGAAATAGAAGGACTTTACACGTATCTCCCATTTGTCATAAGGAGTGTAAACAGGATGTGTTCTCAAGGGTTAAGATTTAATAAAACGAAGGGCTTTTTACTGCTTCGTCAAGGACACCTTGCAGTGAAACTGGCTTTTTTTGAAACTGCGAGGGGCCGGCAGTGAAGAACGCAGTGACTAGCCGTACTGTTTGGAGTCGCTGCTTGGATTTGAATTACCCACCATTGCTTTTTCACTATCAGGGCAAATGTCAGCACAATGAAAAGGGCAGTAACATCTTAGGTTTACCATGAAAGTAGCTTTGTCCTCAGCGACCCCCAGAAAATATCTCAAAGTCCCTCAAGGGTCCACAGACCACACAGCACAGATGTATAGGACATACACATTTATTGTACAGGACAAAGAACACAGTTACTTCAATAAATAAGCAGTTTTTAAAAAAGAAGGGTGGAGGAAATGTTACAGGCATATAAGCAAAATGCAATATGTAGGGTGGGACCCAGATCAAAATGGCAGAGTGAAATGCTTCAGGGCTCCATCCTCCCACAGAAGCTTCCAACAACTAGCACAAACTGGCAGAAACATCTTTCTCAAAGCACCAAAAACCAGTTACAGGACTATAGTAATAGGGTGAGGGTCAAATCAAGAAAAGGGCTACCGGTGCAGAGCTGGCCCTTGTACACACGCTAGGAGCATGACTGGGGCATTGCTGCTGCTGGCTGTAGAACAGGACAAGGTGCACAGGCAGAAAATATCAGGGCGTCCCGACACTTTGGCCTCAAGCTATTCTCTAAACTCATTATATGGATAAACCCTAGAGGAGATCACTTGCACTGATCAATCTGCAAAGACTGGAAAAGGTGTTTTCTTTATTTCCTTCATTGAGTGGACTTGGCATCTTTGTAAAAAATCAATTGGCCATAGATGTAAGGGTTTATTTCTGAGCTCTTGGTTCTATTCCTTTGGTCCTAAAAGTTCCTTACAACTGAAAGTACCGGAGTAAACTTGGATTCATACCTTCAAATCTTCAGATGGTATTGTACAAGTAGGGAGTGGGGTTGAACTAACATTAATTGAGCACCTATATATGATTTTCACTGTGATAGCCACTTTTCACACACTGCCTTATTTAATCCTTGCAATGTTGTACCCATTTTACAGATGAAGAAACAGAGACAGAGAGTTTAAATAGTTTTTCCAAAGTCAAATGACAGACACATGATGTAGACCAGTCTGATTTTTAGCTACATCTTCCAAATGGGAAAGCATGTATTTACCTGACTGTAGGCATTTAACTTAATCTTTCATTCAGGCAATCAACAAATATTTATTGCATTTTCTCCATGTGTAAGATACTAGGAAGGCTGCAAAGATGAATCAAACATGAAATCTACTCCTTAGTTAAAAGAGGAGTGAGAGACAAACTATTATAATATAGAGCAGATGGTGATCATAGCATCCACTAATCCACTTACTGTACTGGAGAATTAACAGTGAACCCGACAGATATGGCCCCAGCTTGGCAAAAATCAAGATCAAGTTGACTAGTCAGGACTTTAACCCATGGTTCTCAACCTTGGCTTCACATTAGAATCACACATTTTAAACATCCCCATGCCCAGGCCACAACCCAGACCTCTTAAATCGGAAACTCTGGAGGTGGATCCACATTTTTAAAGCACGCTAGCTGGTTCAATATGCAACCAAGATTGAGAATCACTGCTTTAAGGGAGGAACAGAAAAGGTCCTTCAGGAGAGAAGCAGAGAGGGAAATCATTTCAGGACTGGGGGTCAGACGTGGGTTCAAGAAGGTTGTGTTTGTCTTAGGCCTTGAAGGATGGCGCTAAGTGCAGCTAGGATTTCAGAGAGACACCAGAGCACAGCTAAACGGTGGGAGCGGGAAATCCTGAGGCCGCAGAGAGACTCATGATTCTGGACTATGGTAATAACCTCCCAGCTGTCACCCTGCTCCCTCCCTTGCCACCCTGCCATGGAATATTCCCAGCACGAGATCCAGAGTAAACATAGTCAACTTTTCCCAGACTTGTTGGGAAAACTGCTAGACCTATACAATCCAGTAGTGCTAGCAGGAGGGGCATGGCCCAGTCACAAACTCAGGGGTGCAGGAAATATTGTTACCATTATTACTTTTTTTTTTCAGGAGGTACCAGGGATTGTACCCAGGAGCTCAGAAATGTGAGGCAGGCGCTCAACCACTGAACTACACCTGCTCCCCCCATTATTACTTTTTTTTTTTTTTAAAGATTTACTTATTTACTTTTATCCATTTTTTACCTCTTCCCCCACCCCCGTTTTTGCTATTTTTGTGTCCATTTGCTGGGCAATTCTCTGTGTCTGTTTCCTGCCCTCTCTTCTCATCCTCCTCCTCCTGTCTTCACTGGGATTCGAGCCTCAGAACCTCCTATGTGGGAGAGGCTCCTACCGCCTGCACCACCTTAGTTCCTGGGTTTTCGGTGCGTCTCATCTTGGCTCTCCCTTGTGTCACTCTCCTGTTACATCATCATCTTGCCGTGTGGCTCGGCGGATCCTGAAGGCACAGCCGTGCGCGGGACCTGGGGGGCTCACCCACTCACAGGGCCTGGCAGCCCACGCGCCTTCCATATTTTTCTTTTTTTAATTTTTACCAGGAGGTCCTGAGGAGCAAGCTCAGGTCCCTCCATATGGAAGACGGACACCCAACCATTTGAGCCACATCTGCACCCCTGCTATATCTCTTAAGGTTGACCAAAGATACCTAGAGTTACAGTCATTTCCCATACAGGATGGTCATATAATAAATCAGGCTTAGTTTATCACCAACATTCTAAAAACCAGACCTAGGGAGAAAAACTAGGTCTGGGGACACATGCATGGTTTCTAATATAGCGAATGTTTAGCCTACCCTGATTATCACAAAATCAGGACAGCGAGAATAATCGCACCATTATTAACAACTTTTAACATTCTGATTTCTGAATCTCATTCTCCAGTCTGTCAGTAACAGAAAACCTCAGTCATTCTCATGAGTTACACACACATCCCCCCAACACACACACACACACACTCACACATACACACCCGAGGTTTGTTGCTGCGTAGTTCCAGGGCTTAGGTGGCAGGTGAGGGAGAGGGTGGGGTAAAGGGACACATCTGGTCACCAGCCACTCGTCCACACCGATCACCACATTGATGTCCATCACCCAAGCTCATGGGTCTTTCATGGCCAGCATCCCTCTGCTTCCTCCTTGCCACGGCTAGAGCATGGGAATTCTTGTGGTGACTATTTGGGTCCACTGCCAAGGGGCCCCTTGCTAGTCCTCCCTGGGTCTTGCTTCAGTAGCAGCATAGCTGGGAAGCAGGGCATAGGTCCATTATGTTCCAGGCGCTGACCCTTCCTTCTGCCCTCTCCCCAGCCCAGGGGATACTCTCTCTGATTTGGGGAGAGCCTTTCATGGTTTTTTAAAAAAAACTCTGTCTATGACCTATGAATCCCTTTCTTCCTTCTTTTTACTACCTCTCAGTTCTCCTATATGTTTAGGCTTTGGAGAAACAAAACATAGAAAGACTTGCTGGAAATTTCTGCCTGCTAACCCTGCTACAGGCCTCCCTCTTCAAAGTCATAAATTTCACAGTCTACCTATTTGGACAGAAGTAGAGGAAAGTAGGGGAAGAATTTAAAATTTAATATCTTAAATTATGGTCAGGCTGATTTAAGAAATACATGCTCAGGCCACCCTAGTGTATTTGGCCCTTGATTGTATATCAATGAAGAGGGAACTTCTCTCCTGATTGAACCCAGACACTGGTGATGCAGGACCTGGCTGGGCAGCTAAGGAAGGGAAAGACGGCAGTCCATGGAATCTCTAGAGGTGGATCCACATTTTCAAAGCTCCCTAGCCAGTTCAATGAGCTACCATTCACTGTGGCTCTTTAATAATTAAAAGCTTTGTCTTTTTAGATAAAAGGAAGATGTGAAGAAGTGACAATCAGGGATTATCATAACACACACTTCTGTTATGAAAACAAATTCATTGAGGGTAGAGGTTTTTGGCTTTTTTGTCTCTTGCTTAGAACAGTGTCTAGATCACAGGAGGTACACAATAAACATATGTTGAAGAAATAATGAATAAATTTAATTCAATAAACATTTATTTCGCACCTCCTATTTGCTAGGGCAAGGTATTAGGTCCCCTGCTCCTTCCTGGCTCCAACTTTTACTATGCCCACTGGTATTAAACTTGTTGGATGGCCCATCACATCACTTGACATGATGGGAAGACCAGTTTAATTAATAGATATTTTTCAACAAGGTTCTGAAAACAAAGATACTGATTAAAACAACGATAAAATTTAGAAAGAGCGCCAACTTTGTCAACCACATCCACGGTTTCCTCTTGGTCATCTGTGCAGGTAGGAGGATCATCGTAAAAGTATGTGTGTATTTGTACAAGGCCTGGCTCCCAGCTCTCAAAGACCAGTGGATGCCGACAGTAGAACATGACTCCTATCCTGTAATCGAATAACCCTTGAAATGAAGTACGGGGAATAAATAATGTAAATCAGGGCAATTAAAGGAAATGGATGGTGGTCGCTCTGCCTGTCTGTGTGGATGGGGGTGGGGTAGGTGAGGAAGCAGGGAAGAGACAGGAGATGTTCTCAGATACATGAGTTTTGAAAAATTAAAAACACTTTCAGAGCTTGGCTAGTAGGTCTATGTAACCATCATCTTCCAGATCTCACGAATGAACCCAAGCCGAAAGGTGCAATGATGTCCCAGAGCTCACGTTTCAGATCACACACCGCCTGTCAAGTGTGAAACGCAAACTGAGCCTTCTATAGCCCACCCAGCCCTGGGAGCAAGAACGCCATTCCTGGTTTTAAATTGGCCAACACCACCTTGTCAGATGGCTCCTGTTGTAGCCCAGCAGTATGTAAAGTACACGGTATGACAGCCCTGTTACTGCCTGGTTGAAAGGAGAGAGTCATGACTGGGAAATGACCTCTGGCTTGACCATTCTGCCTCGGCATCCGTGGTGCATATTAAATACTGACATGCTAGGGAGAGGCGAGCTGCTGGGCCCTTCAGGGCTTCTCTGGCACCACAGTAACAGTGACAAAGAACTAAGACATGAAGTGCCCACCCCCTGGCCCCAAGCAGGCTCACTGCCAGGCAGGATGGTTCCTTATTTCCATTAATCCCGCATAACTCACTGGCCCTTGTTAACACTGATCTTCTCGGTCCTTTTATCTTGGAAATAAAAAGATTGGACTTGGAAAAACATTTTCTTACTGAAATTAGGCGATTGAGGTTCGATTTCTTAAACAACCAAATCAAGCCTTCTTATCTGCATTTTAAATTGTCTGGACAGTACCTGAGAGTATATCCCATATTTATTTTCTAATTTCTTGTTTTCAAACTGAGGTTTTCCTTTGAAAACTGTTCTTCCATTATAACGCCTGTAACCTGTATGTTTTATTTTCAACTGAGGCTCACATCACATGTTTAAACATTCCCAGGAGGGGTGGCCTCCTCACAGTATAAAAGAAAATGAGATTGGCTACAACCAAAGATAATGCACAGCCTCTCTAAGATTCATTTTTGCTAAGCTCATATAAAAATTTTTAGCCAACCTAAAAAAACTACAGACAAGAAAAAATGGGGGGGAGAAACAGCTAGCTATGGCAATATAATGAATAACTTGATAAAGGAGTAAAATAAGAAGTGCCGCGTTAATTCACATTTGAGTCCTCAGACTGCACCCCCAGGTTCCTGGGTACACCAGGAACATGGACACCAGCAGCCTCTTACTCAGCTTACCCTTGGCTGGGCCTTCAGTCAGCAGCTGGCTGGCCCCCAGATGGGCACCTGGGCCATTCTCCAGGCCTCCTCCCTTCCCTATGGTGGAAGGCCTGGGTTCCTTCTGCGCAAGTGGGAGGAGCTACCACAAGGCTGTGTGTGTGTACACAAGCATATATAGAATTGTGAAGCAAAGAATGCAATTTGGAATTCATATCATAATCCAGACAGTCCACCTCCCTTTTATAACTTTCATTTTTATTCTTTTTCTCTTGGTTAAAAATTGCAGTTATTAAAACCCAAAAGACAAACTGAAGTCACTTCTGATGCACTAACACCAGGGGTAGCTTCTTATCCACTCCTGCCCCCTCCTTTGGGTAGGATTGCTAAGGAAAGAAAGCGGCTGGTGATTTTACCAGCATTTTATGTCTGAGTGCACACACACAGCGACGACGTTACAAACGGGACATTTCCTGTCGTCCTTTTGGCCAAGGCATGTAGACAAGAGATATCAGATCCCTCAGTGACTAAGGCAAGCCACCCTCTAGGAATTTCAAAGCAGCTTTCTGAGAACTCCTTGGCCAACTCATTGAGGATATAAAAGGGTCAAGAGAACAAAAGTTAACAATTTCCGTGCAGAGGCCTTCACCCACAGCTGAGGAGCAGGGGCGCCTGACCCTTAGCACAAAGCCAACGGGAGAAGCTTCCACGGAACCACAGAGGTGGCTGTGCTGTGAGTCTCCTGCAGTCAGGTGGCACTGCAGCCAGGGGTCTGAATTCCTCCGTGGAAAGCATAAAAGACAGAGTCAAGCCTGCTAGCCACTCTGGTAGCAGAGCAAGGAGAGCTGCGGTTGTGTTAGGAGCAGCCTGCACCACGGCTGTCCAGGCAAACTGTGTGTTTCCGGCGGACAAGGTGAGCCACGTGGGAGAGAGCTGCAGTGAGGGCTGCTTTCAGCCGCCTACATGGGCTGTCCCTAAGAGCTAAAAGAGGCCTCAGCAGTGGCTAGAAACAAAGACCCCAGTTCCTAGGGCCAAGGAAGGGCAGCTGGAATAGAGGATGTTTGCCCCAGTCGGGAACACTGTCTCTGAGAGTCCACCAGCAGTGGAGGTCCCTGAAGACCCATAAAGAAACCCCAGTGATAAAGAGCTGACAAATGCTTCCGGGTCCAGGGAGCCCCAAACCAGATTACAACAGCATCAGTCAAGTTGTAAGACACCTTTCCTCCCTTCTCCAGCTTCAATCCCCATGGAGTCAACAACCAAGATTGGCAAGCCAGGTAGGAAGAGAAACACTGAGCGAGGAAACTGAGACTAAGAATGAAGTATCCCAGCTTCCTTTCGGCCGGAACCACCATCTTACAGTAATTCACCAAAATGACGAACACAAAGGAAAAGAGGAGAGGAATCCACTATATGCTTTCTAGGCCTTTTAGAAAACATGGAGTTGTTCCTTTGGCCACATATATGCGAATCTACAAGAAAGGTGATATGGTAGACATAAAGGGAATGGGCACTGTTCAAAAAGGAATGCCCCACAAATGTTACCATGGCAAAACCAGAAGAGTCTACAACATTACCCAGCATGCTGTTGGCATCGTGGTAAAGGAACAGGTTAAAGTCAAGAGTCTTGCCAAGAGAATTACTGTAAGTATTGAGCATATTAAGCACTCTAAGAGCCAAGATAGCTTACTAAAATGTGTGCAGGAAAATGATCAGAAAAAGAAGGAAGCCAAAGAGAAAGGTATCTGCATCCAACTGAAGCACCAGCCTGCTCCACCCAGAGAAGCACACTTTGTGAGAACCAATGGAAAAAAGCCTGAGCTACTGGAACGTTTTCCCTATGAATTCATGGCCTAAGAGGTGTAAAATAAATAAATAAATAAATAAATAAATAAATAAATAAAAGACTTGTGGATTGTTGGAAAAAAAAAAAAGAAGTATCCCAGTCAGGGGTGGGAGCTATTGCTTAATGGTTATGGAGTTTCTGTTTGGGATGATGGAGAAGTCTTGGTAATGGATGGTGGTGATGGTGGCACAACATTGTGAGTGTACTTGACACCATTGGATTGTATACTTGAAAATGGTTAAAATAGGAGATGTTATGTTGTATATATGTTACCACAATAAAGTTTTTTTAAAAAATGAAGTGGTATATGGGAATCCTATATTTTATGCGCGATTTTTCTGTAAACCCACAACTTCTCTAATTAAAAAAAAAAAATACCCCCATTCCCAGCTGGAAAAGGAGAGAGAGATAAAGTTAATCATGCTTGGGTTGTGATTATTACACACACCGGACATTTTAAGGTAATGACTTGAGACTAGGTGTTTAGTTTGCTAAAAGCTGCCAGCGGCACTATACTAGAAATGGGTTGGCTTCAACAACGGGTGGTTCTTAACTTCTAAGCCTACAGTCCTGAGGCCGTGAGAGTGTCCAAATCAAGGCATCACCTGGTAATGCTTTCTCCCAGAGGACCGGCACCTGGAGGCATCTACTGGTCTCTCCCTTCTCTTTCAGGTGTCGTTGCTTCATGTTCTGGCTTCCTCTCTCCCGGGTTCTGTTGATTTCAGCTCCTTGCTCTTGTGTCTTTCTCTGCTCCTGTGGCTTTTTCTCTGCTTTTGGGGGTTTCTCTCTGAGATCCTGTGTCTTTTTTTCTGTGTCTCTCCATATTCATCCCATTTATAAAGGACTCTGTAAAATGATTAAGAGCCACCCTGGGTCCTGCCCTATGAAGTAGCCTAATCAAAAGAAGTTTCCACCTACAATAGGTTTACACCCACAGGGATGGATTAGAGTTTAGAACAAGATTTTCTGGGTTCCATAAAAGCCTCAAACTTATCACACTAGGTTTTTACTTAAAATGACTGTAGACAAATGCATGGTTGCCTCTGGAGAGGTAGTGTTGTGACACAGATGTATTTATTTTGTGATAATTGACTGAGCTGTACCATCACAATGTGTTTTCTCTCTGTGGTGTATATGTTAAGATTTAACGTTTTTAAAAATAAAAAATAAAGTGAGTATAGAACTTTTCGTTACCTATGTGTAAATGGAAAAATCATGGCATCTACTTGAGTTTAATCAAGGAATGAGCAAAGACCACTGAAAGAGACAGCTGAAGACAAAAGTGCAGTTGCTTTTGTGGTTATATCTGAACAGACCTGCTTGTTCAATGGGATAATTACTTATATATAATTTAAGTATATAATGTGCAAGTCCCCTAGGACAGAGTTGCCAGATTTAGCAAATAAAAATACAAACATCCACTTAAAATTGAATTTCAGATAAACAATGAATAATTTTTTAGTATAAGTATGCCCCAATTCAAATTTAACTGAGTGTGTGTATTCTATCTGGCAATCGAACCATATGATACAGACAGAGAGGTTCTTGTTGGTGAAAATTGGGATGAAAGCAGGGGGCTGCCCACTTCAAGCAACTGTGGGGCCCCAGACAGTGGGGTGGCCAGTATGGCAATGGCCAGTATGGCAATGGCCAGGACCACCACCAATGCCATTGCAGGCTGATTAAATCCACCTTCTCCTAACTCATTATCCCCATTAAGGACTGGGATTGGATTTCCCACTTTCCCAGGGCCATGAGGAACCCAGAGCAAATTAAAGAGATTTAGAAAAATCAGTGTATTAGTCAGCCAAAGGGGTGCTGATGCCAAGTACCAGAATCCTGTTGGGTTTTATGAAGGGTATTTATTTGGGGTAGGAACTTATAGTCACAAGGTCATAAAAAGACTGTTGCCAGGTGTTGGAGCAAGATGGCTGCCAACATCTGCAAGTGTTCAGCCTTCCTCTTCCTCCTAAGGCTCCATGGTCCCAGCTCCTTCCTTTCTCAGCTGTAGGTTAGCATAAGGATTGTATCTCTTCCTGGGGCTCATTTCTCTCCGGGTTCAGCTGCTCTGCTCTCTCCACAAGGCCAGCTGTAAGCTATGAGGCGAATGACCCGTCTCTCTTGCCGGGGCCTCTGCCATGTCTAATGGAGCCTTCTCTTTCCTCATGTATCTGCTTCTCTGTGTGTTTACTTCCTGGGGCTTCAGCATCAAAACCCCACTCTCTCCTCTGCCTTGCCGTTTTCTCTGTGAGTCCCTGCCCACCAAGGGGGTGGGACTCAATGCCCTACTGATGAGGCCCAATCAAAGCCCTAATCATAATTTAATCAAGTAAAAGTGAAACTTCTGAGGTTAATACAATCTAATACACCCAGAGAAAGAGACCAGTTTACAAACATAATCCAATATCTATTTTTGGAATTCATAAACAATATTAAACTGCTACAATCAGGAATGGGATCTTTCTTGCACCAGAATATAGTGAAGAAAAATTTGTAGTAATTGCATATTTAATGTGTGCTATTCTAGACAACAAAAAGGGAAGGGGTAGGAAAAAGGCATAGCAATTTGTCCTGCAGACAGCGTAGTGTTCATTGTCCACTCAGGTCTCTCACCTAGTACTGGTCTTAGGCCTGTCCCAGATGAGATATATTGGGAGGGGCAGAGCACATTGATCTCCACTCCCAAAACCTTCTGGGTCTCTCCACTGCCTCTAGGACAAAGTTTAAACTCTGGCTAAACAGGCAAAGTCCTTCTAACCACGCTGTCATAGTTACAAGGAGCGACCTGGATTCTGACCTAGCTCCATTGTTTATCGGCTCTGTGCCACGGGCATGTTGCCTCACTTGCAAAGAACAAATGTTAACCCCACCTCACAAAGTCAGTGAAAAGAGGAAATGAGATTTAACTGATGGATATAAATTGCTTGGCTCAGTGTTGGCCATATGTAAGCAGTCAACACGCCTACTTGCCTATTGTTTTCTAGGCTTGTACTCTTTCTTAATACATGCTTCTCCAGCTGACAGTTTTGCTCATGTACATCTGTGCTTTTACTTGTACCATCATCTCTGTCCCAAACCTCATCCACCCACACTCCAAAGGTTCCCTCCCAGCTGACAAAGGCCACCTTCAATCCCACCTCAGGTCAATCCAGCCTAAATGATCCATGTCCTCCACACTCATATGTCCATTTTGTGATTAATTTCAAAATGCTTTGTGCTATTGTTTCATTTTTATTTATGTAATATTTTGAATAGGTAATTCGTTCACATGCTTCCAAATAAAAAATAAAATGTAAATAATGAAAGTTCTCCCTCCCACCCCATCCACACACATTCCTTCCTCGTAGACAACCACTGCTTTTTTTCTCATACATCTTTCCAGAGGTATTTCAGGTATATAGAAGCAAATACTCATATCTATTCTTTTTTTCACATTTTACACATATGACAGCACACTATACACACTGTTATGCTCTTTTTTCACAATAGATCTCCTACCATGTCAATAAATAATGAGTTTTATCATTTTTGACAGCTGTATAGTATCCCATTATATGGCTGCATCATGTTCTTTAATTGTCCCTTACTGATAAATATTTAGTTTGTTTCTAATAATTTGCTATTAGAAACCATGCTTAAGTAAACAACTCTAAAGATACATCATTTCATAGTGTGCAAATGTATCTGCAAAATAAGTTCCAAGAAATGGAATTCCTGAGCCAAGTATATATGCATTTGTAACTTTTACAGATATTGCCAAATTGCTCTCTACAGGGCCTGTACAGATTTACCCTCCCTCCAGCAACATGGGAGAGAATTGTTTCCTACCATTATCACCAGTCTTTGGGATTTTTGTCACTCTCATGGTGAAAGATGGTATCTCAATGTAGTTTCATTTACTTATCTCTGATTATGAGTGCAGTCAAGCATCTCTGAGGGCTTTTTGTATTTTCTTTCTAGTGCTGGTTAAAATTTTTCCTTAGAATGTTAGGTTGTATATACGGTACGAGCATAATTTTTTTAAAAAATCCATGGAAAGGCACAACACAAGCAGTGAACACTAAATTAAACCATGGACTATAGTTAATCGTACAATGATAAAAATGTGCTTTCATCAATTGCAACAAATGTACACCACCAATGCAAGGTGTTAATATTAGGGTGGTAAATGAAAATTCTGTATTTTATTCATGATTGTTTGGTAAACCCACAACTTCTGTAATAAAAAAAAAATTAAAAATTTTTTTTCCTTAGGATTATGTCTAATTCCCCAATACCATACTATGTAGTGAAGAGTTTAATCTCGTCCAAAAAGAGGTCTGGGCTTTGCCCCCGGCTTCTGGGAAGTAAACTCTAAACCCTTGGAGTACCAGGCCTGACAGGAGTGTCTTTGCCTGGGGCCCTGGGGCCAGCCAGATAGTATCAGTGCGATTTAGGGTGAGAGTTTTAGGTCATGAGGCGCTGGAAACAGATCAGCCACGTGAGGAGTCAGCCAGGCTACGTGATGGAGCCCCAGTAAAGACTCTGGACACAGAGGCTTGGGTGAACTTCCCAGCTGGCAATACTCTCTGAGTACTGGCACACCAGGGCCCAGAGGAGATACTGTTGTCCTCAACTCCATGGGGAGAGGACAACTGGAAGCTGCACATTAGGAACCTCCCTGGACGGTGCCCCATGCCTCTCTTCCTTGGACTGATTTCAGTCTATGTCTTTTCCCTGTAAGAAATTATAACTGTGAGTATAACAGCTTTCGGTGGGTGCTGTGAGCCTTTTCAGTGAATTATGGAAACTGAGAGTGGGTTTGGGAACCCCCTGAACTTACAATTGGTGTGAAAAGAGAGGGTGGTCTTGTGGGCTGTGCTCTTTCTAACTTCGCAGCTGGCTAACTCTCACACGTAACTTGCCCGCATCCATAAGGCTACAGACGGTGCATTCTTTGTGAAGTTTCCCAGTTCTTGTGCTGTAAATGGGATGCTGAAGCACTGAGATTCTGTGCCCTTCTGCCCACATGAAGTCAGGCAAGGCCCAGAGACCTGGACCACTTGCTTCTTTCTTCAAGCCACCTATTTGGTTTATCCCAGTGTGTCACACAGATACATGTATTATAATTTTATAATTTGCTATGTGTGCTGATATTGTTAAAAAAAAAAGGGGGGGGGGGCTGGGAATCACCACATTACTGATCATTTATTTCTCTGATTCTAGGGAACCCTGGTGTAACCACTTCCATGTCCTGTCCCCACTCAGACCTCCTTTCTCTAGAGGAAACCCTGAACAGGCTTTTAGTCTCTTCTTATTTTACCATTTATATTTGCACCTGGCATGCATTGCCTGTCTTTAGCTTTATATAAATGAAATCATGTGGTATTTATTCTTCTGTCTTGCTCTTTTGGCTTAGCATATATTAATAAATTTACCCATGTGTTGCATGAAGCTGCAGCTAGTTCATTTTCATTGCTGTAGATACTGCACTGCCAGACTACAACACTCTCTTCTACAAGGATGGACGTTGGGTTCCTTCTGGGCACCTGTTTGTCCTTGAAGATTCACTTTTCTCTTCTTCACCCTACTCTGGACTCTGGGAGGCTGAACTCTAGGAACTGCTTCCTCTGGCGTCTGGTTGGGGCTGATCAACGGTGACTCTCACCGGAGAAAAGGGAGGGAAGAGAGTGCAGCGAGGGTATTTATTTTCTGTGGGGTGGACTCAGGTTGTTGGTGGCATCCCTCAACCCAAGGCTGGTGATAGCTCCCATCATATGGTCCCTCTCCCTTTCCCTGTCCCTCTCCCTCTCCCTCAAATCAAGATTACCTTCTTTTAGCAGAAGCTGTCCTAAACATTCCAGGTACCTCAGCACCACTGGACACCTCTCCAAGGCTCTTCCAGAGCTAGAATTCTACGATTCTACAGTATCAGACAAACACAGCCACAACAGAAAGCTAATTCCGGTAAAGTTTATTTCAGGAGTCCAAAATTGCTTTCCTAGTAAAGTCTTTATGTGCATAAGGTGCCACTATAGAAAATATTTGAAATGTCTTCACAAAAACTCATTGACTTTGGGTTTTGATTAAAATACATATTCCTAATAAATGTTTGGACCAAGCAACAACTTCTTAAGGAAATGGGTAATCTTTCCTTCAGAGGCTTTATGACCAAATAGAAGGTAGTTGGCTCTTTGTTTATGCCTGAGCCAGAAATTCTCCAAAATTGTTGATTGCGGGAGTCCTCTTTTCTCCTCGTGGTGGAAGAGGAGCAGACAACATGGTGGTTAGGAGTGAGCCCTTCCTAAGTGGCTAACGACACCGAATCCATTGATACTGGCATGGATCCTTTGACCAAAGAGAAGAAGAAAGGCTTGCTTCCACCACCAGGACCTTTCTGAGGCTCCTGGGGATGCCCTGACTTCCTCTCCTTTGACCAGTAAGTGATGTAGGGCTCCTTCTCCCACATATACAAGTTGCTGGGAACTCAAAAGAAGTTCTCCTATAAGAAAAGATCTGAGTTCTTCTGGAAAAGAGTCCCAGCCTCCCCAAATTACCACTACTCTCCTGGGGATTGGAGGTGCTCTGAGCCAGGAAACCCAGGGCGATTGCCACCAAATAGCGATCTAGGAATCAATGTTTTCTGGAGGCAGATGCTACAAAAAGCTCTTCAAGTTAAAATGCAGAAAGCACTTGGGGGACCTTTAAGGGTAAAAGTGTAATTGGAAATGCCAGCTGCAGATAAAGATGGTGCCCCGGAGGTTATCTGGTAAGACCGACTTAAGGTTAAAAGCGTTCTCTGCTACCTAGGTTAGGGTTTTAAAGCTTTAGTACTATTGCTGCTAGGAATATAGAGAGGGAGTTGCAATGAGAAACATTGTTCTTGGCCATGAGGCGGCAAATCAGCATGAAGTAAGACCAGCCTGCCCAGGCTGGGAAGATGGGATCAGCCACCTCACAAATCCC
>JAQZBX010014340.1:26936-38843 GCA_029593785.1 Cabassous unicinctus
GCTGCAGGGGAGGGGCTGCAGGGGGAGGGGACGGGGGGGCAGGGAGGGGCTGCGGCCGTCGGTCTCCCTGCTGACCCCAAAACGTCCAGATCCCTGCGCGCTCTTCCGCCTGCCCGAGAGCCGTTCATCTCATCTTGGGCATCTGGCTGCAGGCGAGACGCCGCCGAATGAGACTCTAGGGCTCTGTGCCCGGCACCTCCCAACAGCGAAGTTCCCGACGTGTAGGCGGTGACCAGCGGGACAGTCGGGCAGGCAGGAGCTGGGTGCGAAGGGGAGAAGGAAGCAGATGCCTCTAAGTGGCCTGAACCTGCAGACCACAGTCTGCCAACCCCTGAGCAAATCCTGTTAAGGATTCAGGCTCGGGAAAATGAACAGCTGAGACTCCCGGAAATCCAAATGGAGCATCGACCTCTTCTGATTAAACCATTCTCCTTTGTCTAAAAATGCTAGTCGGTGGCCCATCTACGCAAGAGCCCTTTGAGAATTTATATCAGTATTATTTGTTTATTCCATCCAGAGAATCCTTTTGGGTGAAATGGGGATAAAAGGAGTGGACTATTTACAGTTTGGAAGCTCATGGTTCCTGGTGGGAGGGGAATCCAGCTGTTCTGCCACACCCACCTAATTCATCGTCCTGAGGAAACTCGGCTGCACTGAGGTGATGTGGGACAGACAAAGCTGACTTGTTCACTAGTGATTGAATTGATGGCTGAAGCCACAAAGACATTTTAGTTCTTCAGTAGATTAACTGGTATCCACGTTGAAGTCTCCAGAGTCAAAAATCCCTTTTTAACTCTACATGGACTCTCTCCACGTATTCCAGTTGGCTTCTCTCAGAGAATGGCTCAGGCCTCAGGTAGCTTCTTCTAGGAAATGAGACACATTCCTGATTTGGAAGAGGAGGTTGGCTTCGCCACAGTGATTCCCTTCATGTCGTCTGGCATCTGCCCGTCAGAACGCCACACATTCAGCTCCTCAAAAATGCCTGTTTCAATCATCTCCTCCTGCCAGGGAATGGGGCAGTTGCCAGTTGCAAATTCCTGAAAGAATTCTGTATCTGTTTGGTCAAAGACCACACCTTTGACTGTGGAAAAGGCACCTACATCCTGAATATTCTTTGCATAGACAGTTCTGGAGTCTGGGATAAAAGGAGGTATCAGCATCCCTGTTAGAGGAAAGAAAACTGAAGAGGTGAAACAACATATAATGTAAAGAAAACAGCCACTTAAGCAAAGAACTCCTTCCCCCTGCAGCTCAGAGATCTGCTGCTCTTATTTGGGGACGTGGGCTAGTGGCTAATAAAGACAGCCAAGTGTGCCAAAAAGCACTGCAAGCTCCTTGAGGGCAGGGACTCAGTCTGAGGCCTTGGGTATCCCCCACAGAGCACACAGCAGGTGCTTAAATATCGGTTGAACGAATCTGGAGATTCTTCAAGTCTAATTTGGAAGATTAATTTGAAAGAATTTTGGCACTCGTCTCTTCACTCTTCCCAAATCCTCATCACAAAGACTCATCAGAAAGGACAATATATTCTTCACCCCTCTCCTCCCCGCTGTTCTTTCCCCCAAAACTCTTTCCACTAGGAAAATAATACCTTCCTGCCACTCCACCCAAAACCTTTCCACAGATCCCCAGACCCAAAGTGCTCGTGCCAGCCTTCCAGATGGGCATCTCCACCTGGAGGTCTAACACCGCAAACCCAACATGCTCAAGACTAAAGTCATCGTCTTTCTTTCCAAAGCCAGTGTCTCTTCCTAATGTGTTAATCAACCACAAGCCTTCCAGTTACCAGATACAGAACGAGTCATCGAAGACTTCTCCCACCACCCGCTAAACCTTAGAACCAAGTAGTCACCAAGTGGTACTGCTTCTTCCTAATGCCTCTTGCCTGGTCAGTTAGATAATGCCCAATCCTGGAACACGTTGGGGGGATGAACAGAGAATTGTCAGGGATGGGTGACATTATTTGGGGGGCAGAAGGTTAGCTTTAGGAAAGAACATCATCTCTAAACTTTAGAAAGAAGCCACAACTGGCTATGGGTTAAAGCATAAGACATACCCTCCTGTAGGCCCCAGCCCCAAATCTAAAAAGCTTGTGACAGTACCAGCCTCAAGCTGTCTCCAGTTAACGTCTTTAAAGAGAGGGTTGGCACGGAGCTCATCACAAGTCCCATTTTTGAATCCAAGACGCTTCTCTGGGTCCTTCTCAAGCAGCGCCTCACAGAAGTCCTTGCTGGCCTTGCTGAACTTCTCTGGGTACTTCACAGCCTCTGAAAGGACCCTCTGCTTGAGCTCCTTGTTCTCTACCTGCATGAAATGGGATGTACCACATCAAGTTACACCTTTGCCAAACCTACCAACTTTATTAGAGCTGGGCTAAAGCAAGTTTAGGAAATGGTTAAAGATAACACAGCACCAATCAAATACTCCTTGTGGTGGTTTGGAGCTATGTACTCCTGGAAAAACAAGTTCTTAAACTTAAACCATTTCTGTGGGTGTGAACCCATTGTAAGTAGAACCTTTTGATGAGGCTTAGTTAAGGTGTGTGTGGCCCAGCCCCATCAGGATGGGTCTTAATCCTACCACTGGAGTTCTTTATGAGCAAAATGAAATTCAGAGAGAGCGAGAGAGAGAAAGCCATGGGAAGCAAGAAGCTAAAGGTCAATGGAACCCAGAAGAGAAGGGAGAGGCCAGAAGAGGCTGCCATGTGTATTGCCATGTGACAGAGAAGCCAAGGACAAAGTGCCACCAGCAGCCAGCCCTAGAATGCCAGTGTTTGGGAAGAAAGCATCACCCTGATGATTCCTTAATTTGGACTTTCTCCTAGCCTCAAAACCATGAGCTAATAAGTTACCATTTTTAAGCCAACCCATTTCATGGTATTTGCTTGAGCAACCAAGGAAAGTAAAACACTCCTCTTGGCTAGTCCTTCTTTCACAAATCCCATCACTGAAATTCATCACTCTGGATATAGGTGGTTGATAACACTTTAGTGTCTTCCCCCAAGTATAGGGGTATAAGGACTATTAGCATTCTTAAGGGCTCAATAACTTTTGTCAAAGGAATGAAATTCTTAAAGATAATTTCCAGGTGCCAAAATTGAAATGAAGTATATTTTTCAGGACCTCTGGTTGACATTTACACAAACCATTACAAAACCATTTGAGAAGAAAAGTATACTAAGAAATAAAAAGCTAACTTCATAGACCATAGCTGATGTAATGTTTTCATTTTTATGCATGTCTAACTGGATAGAAACCAAAGGGTGACTTTATGGTGTAACTTTATTGAGGTATGATTTACATTTACATTTTAAATGTAAAAGTTTGAAGAGTTTTTGTTACTGATCAAAGCGGGGAGTTCACTGCCCAATGCACTCAAATAACCAACTCCTGAGACACCAGTGTTTCAAAGAGAGAGAGAGTTTATTGCTAAGCACAAAGCAAGGAGACCAGATGCCTATCAGCCTAAAATACGTCTTCCTGAACCGCAGTGATTCCGATAGTTTTATAGTAGCAAAAAGACAGGCAGGTTTCTGTTAATGAGTCTAGTAGCTTGAGATGACGAAGTTAGAGATGATCTAATTATTGAGCGTGTGCAGATTAATTGCATGCTTAGTCACAGAAGATATGTAGCTTAAGATTTGAGCCACTGCACCCGTCAGATGGGCCAATTTTGGTTAGATCTACCTTTGTCTAGTAAGATAGTTTAGGAATTGGGATGGGTTAGTTCTGGGCCAACTCAGGTTCCTTCATTAAAAAACATTAGGGAGCTGTCTAATGATCATAAGACTCCAAAGTTGTAAAACAGGATAAGGGGGTACAAGCAGGGCCAGAGACAAGGTTTTTACAATCACAAGGTTATATAGTTTTACAATCATTATCAAAGATCAAGGCATCTGGGTTCCAGTATAGTGATTTTCAGTAATTTCAGGTATTTACTTTTGGCTAGTCTACAATATATTAAAAGTAAAAAGGCATCTATATAATGAGTCAGTAATCTCGATCATTTGTTAATTCTTAACTCTCTGTTACATTTTGATATGTCACCCATGCAACCACCACCACAGTCAAGCTGCAGATATTTCCACCACTCCCAAAATTCCCTTATGCCTTTTGTAGCTAAAATCCCCTCCTCACCCCACCTCCTTTCCTTAGGCAAACACTGGTCTGTTTTCTGTCACTATAGATTAGATTTGATTTTTCTAAAATTTCATATAAGTGGAATCAGACCATTACTACTCTTTTGTATCTGACTTCTTTCATTTAGCCTAATGGGTTTGCGATTCACCCATGGTTTTGTGTATCAATAGTTCAATCTTTTTTATGGCTGCATGGATGTGCCACAAGTTGTCTATTTATGGTAGTTTTTGACTGAGTTCCTGGAAGGGCATCTCATAAAAGTGCATCATGTTCATTTTATACACAGGAAATCTGGGATTCTGGTTGGGGCTGTGGAATCAGAGACTATACTGACATGAGACCCGGGAAGCCTCTTGAAATGGAATCTTCTACTACAATCCTTGAGGGCAGCCACTGCAGGTGTATTACATTCTGGGTGTTTTGTTGTTGTTTGCTCATTTGTTTGTTTGTTCTTCTGAGTTGCTGGAAGTCAGGACCAGCACCTGCTTTAGCAGTAATCCTTCTTAAAGTCTTGGCTGTATGTTTGAGTTCTTTTCTGGTTCCTTCAGTGTTCAAGAGACTAAACTAGAATCACACTGAGCTGGTTAACACCCTGCCAGTACTGCTGTGGAGTACTGCACAGCAGGAGAGATTACACATGCAAATTTGAGGGGTCCCTCTCCAAAACTGAGGTTTTATGGCTCTGAGACAGTGGTGACAGCAGTCCTGAAGGCCAGCATGCCAGGAGATGCTTCCAGATGCTGAGAGGAAAAGGACAGTAAGCAGAGCCAGCTCTCTCTCTCCTGAGCATCACCACCCAGCAATAGAGAAGATAGGGGCTGATGGCCATGGGCTCAGAGACTCTGACTCAACAAATATTCCTGGGGCAGAAGGCCCAGGGCTGGACCCACTGTTGCCTCAAATAATTACATGGTTCTTCTGTGAACCACCTTCCCTTACAGCAAGGGAAAGAGAGTCATAGGACCAGGAACAGCCTCAGTAGCAATCTAACAGAATGTCAGGGTCTCTGTTCCAGGATTAGTGATAGCAACCCCATCATGGGATCTTCCTCCCTCTTCTCTCCACCTGCCCTGTTCCAACCCTTCCATCAAAGTCCAGGTCATCTCCCCTCAACCACGAAGCTTCACCAGACAAAGCAGGAACTGGGCAAAACTTAAGGAAAGGGTTTAATATAGTGACAACGGTGACGATATCACCAAAGATGATAGTTTGGGGTGTAATAAAGTTGAGTAATTAAAAGCGGCCTTGACATCGAAGCAGCAGATAACTGTGGCTGGAGCATTGCTGATTTCAAGGTTGGGTGATAGAATTGACTATTATTGTTGTGACTGTTAGAGTTCAGGGTAGAGTTGTAGACATAGTGAGTGACTATAGACAATTTAAAATCATCTGAAGACTCTTTGGCTGTTAGAAGACTGGAAATTTAATTTGTTCCAAAAACATTTTAGGGGAGGACAAGTGTGGAAGCCTGATAGAGGTGGGAACAGACTGGTAGATCCAGGTAGAAGAAAATGATGGGTAAAGACCTCCAGACAAAGTTGAGAACATGGTTGGTTTGGGCAAGAACTATGGCTGCATCCAAAGGCAACTGTGTGAATGCCTTTTATATCAGGCTCTTGAACAGTGCAGGAGATGGTGGCCTCCTCATTTCTGGTGGACAATTACTCCCTCATTCAAACAATAAACAGTCATATTCCTGAGCTCTCTGGGTCAATATTTTCTCAAAGGGAAGAAGCCAACTTTACACCATTGGTTTTGAATACGTGGTTAGGCATCTCCAAATATTATCTTTACTGTGGTTCTGTTAGCATAGAGAACCAGAGAGCACTCCCAGCAGAGGCTCAGGAGAAGACTGAATAGCAAAAGAAACAAGGTGTGTAGCCAGAAGGTCAGAGGCATACCACATCAAATGTCCAATTCCCAACATTCAAAAGGACACTCAATAACTTTGTCAGAAAACTTGCTGCCCCCGTGAGTGATATTTCATCACAGTAGGGTTTTTAGCATCTTGTGAAGAGAGCTTGTTCATCTAAAATGCACAGCAGTAAATCCACCCAAAGGAGGTAAACCAACACACACATGTTCTCCAGTGGGCCCTGGTCTAGGTGGCACCAGAGGAGGCTGAGAATTTGCTCATGGGTGAGAGTTTGAGATGATTCAGACCTCCTGGACCCTGAAATCCTCCTTAGTGGTCCAGGAGCTCTGTCCAGGAAGGGCCTATGATGAGAAGACTAGAGCTCAAGAGTCAAGTGGCAGTGTTTTCTCAGATGGGAGCATATCTGCTCCTGCCACATGCCCGCCAAACCCCTCAGCAATTGTCCTTGCAGGTCTTAGGAACCATCCCTCAGGCCCTTTTCACAGGCTCCCTGGAAGTCATGTTCACTAGCCACATCTGGACCTGGGGAAGTCACCACATTGAGAGAGAACAACACTCAGAAGTAAGACTCTTGAATTTGAATATGTGCCCCTAACATAGTTCTGCAGAACAGCCCCCAAAACCCAGGTCTGCCTCAGTAATAGACTCTTGTCACTACACATGCCTGCCCACCCCCCCAAAGGAGATTTAATACCAGGACAAGCCATAAAGGTTTCCTATAAAGGGGAAGATTTCCTACCTTTTCTCCTCGAGCTCGAAAGGGTCCTCTGGCTGCAATCATCTCATACAACGTGACCCCCAAGGCAAAGTAGTCTACTGAAAAACCATACTCCTCACTCCGCAGTAGCTCAGGGGCCATGAAACCTGTCAAGGCACAAGGACAAGCACAATGCCAATTCAGAGACCAGCTGCATTTGTGGTGAGCACTTATCCCATGATTATCAACACAGAAATGATGCTCTGATGATACACTACATCAGAGCTTCTTAACCTCAGCACTATTGACATTGCGATCTGGATAAATCTCATTGTGGAGGCTGTCCTGTGCCCTGTAGGATGTTTAGCAGCTTCCTGGCCTCTACCCACTATATACCAGAAGCAACCCTCTCCCATCACCTAAGTTGTGACTACCAAAAATGTTTCCAAATATTGCCCAACATCCCCTCAGGGGCAAAGCCTCCCAATGTTGAGAACCACTGATTTACACATTTGGTGTGAATGCTCATTTCCCCTCTCTGATGATGGGAATATCACACTATGACCAAGCAGAAGAGAGATTGTCCTTCCTTCCCATTCAAGCTACAATAGTGTAAATGTGACTTGTGGAGTATTATAGGTATTTTGGTCAATGACTGGTTACAGAGACCCTACAAGTTGCTTCTTGACCCCCTTTCTTCCTGAAATGTCCATAAAAGACAGATTTAAGCCAACACATGCCAAAGATACAAAGAGTTAGAGTAATGTCCCAGGTGCCACACTTTGGGGCTGAAGCTTAATGAAAACTTGCTAAGGTCAGGGGCTCTGAGGCACTTATCTTGAGACCTTGTTCTAGATTGATATCAGACCGTTTATTAGCACACTTTAATAATACTTATTACAGCAGACATGTATTCAGTGCTTATTATTCAGGTGTAGGTAGAACTTTATCTCATTTAATCTTCACAACACTGAGGAGTAAGTGCTGTTACTCTTCCTATTTTCCAGATAGGAAAATAAAGGCTTAGTGAGCTTAAGTAACTTGTTCAAGGTAACATAGATAGTGTAACAGAGTAGAGATTCAAATCCAAGTGCTACAGCACCAACATCTGAGTTTACAAGCACTGCATTGTCCTTTGGGCATAATATTTAAACCCATTAATAATCTACTTAATTGTCTTTTTATAACTTAGCTTTTACTGTTACCAAAATTATTCATGCATGTAAAGAATCAAATAGTTCAACAAGGCTTATATCTAAAAAATAGCAGTCCCTTGACGCCTTCTCCTCCACTTCATTCCCTTTTCTCAGAATGCTTTTAGCTGATTATTTTGGAATTATTCCTATCAACAACATGCTTGTATTGCTACTTTTGGATGTTTTCATTTGGGGCCTCATCAGTTAAATGATCTCTTCCACTTGTACATCATTCAGGTTAGTCAGCATTCAACTCAACACTATTCCCAGCTGAATGAAAAATAAACCTCAATTTTGTTTCTTTTCCTACATATTTCTTGGTTTTCCTAGATTATATTAATTGCCTTTTCCCTCATTTTTAAAATTTTCTATGTACTTATCACCATTTCAACGCCAAATTCCCTGAAAATTCTCTAATACACCATCATGTTTGATTAATCAAATAGTTTATCAATTTCTTCTTCATCAGAGAGTCTCCTGGAGGCTTCTTAACTGCCCTAATCTGGATTCTGGTGTGCAGCTAGCAACGTAGAATCTCCCTGTCATCTGGGAAGCCCTTTACCTGTCTCTTTCCTAACTTTCAGATTGTCCTCATTTTTGGTTTATTATCTTATTTTAGTCAAGCAGCTTCCTGAGGAAGAGTGCTTAGAATGTAAATTTTTGAGAACTTTCATATCTTAAAATGCCTTTATTCACCCTAATATTTAATGGATAGTTTGGTTGGGTATAAAACTTTACATTGCAAATCATTTTCCCTCTGAATTTTTAAGACATTTTTCCTTTGTCTTCTCACTTCTAGAATTACTTTTGAGAAGACCAATACCATTACCAATACCCATACCTCCCCTAGAAGCCTATAGGGCCTTCTTTGTACTAAAATTTCACAGTATTTTGTTTTGGTAGGAGTCTATTTTCATCCATGGTATTGGGCATTTTCAGTCTGGAAATTCATGTCCTTCATTCTGGGATATTTTCTTGAAATATTTCATTGACATTTTCCACATCCAAATATTCTGTTCTCTTTGGAATTTCTATTATTCAAATATTGCACTTTCTCAACTAATCTAATTTTCTTATCTTTTCCCTGCTATTTTCCATCTTTCTGTATTTTGATCTACTTTCTGGGAGAAAGGTAAACTTTTTCTTTCAAATCTTCTTTTGAATGCTTTATTTCTACCATATTTTTACTTTCAAAAGCTCTCTAAACATCCATTTTTACAGAATCCTGTTTCTATGCATTATCTCCTCTTATCTCTCTGGGGATATTCACAATAGGTTACAGTGTTAAAGTTTTCCTTTTCCTCTGTAGTCTTGTAACCTTCAAATTCCTTTTCCCTATTTTGCTTCTAGTTTTCCTCAGGCTTGATGATCCTTGCCTGTCTGCTCATATTTTAGGCTGGGGCCCTAAAAAGGCTGATCACAGAGTGGGGCTTATTGATTATGGGCCTTAATCCAGGTAATCTTCCTGGATTCTTTTATTGGGGAAACTTTTATTGGGATTTTTCTCTTGTGCTGGACAGATTATGTGGGAGGGATCCTTCACTCACCTGGCCTGGCTACCAGCATTCTGAGAGTCAAGCTGGAGATAAGGGCTTGAGAAGTCTCAGCAATCATTTACTCCCCTTCTTTCTGTTCTGTACACCTGCTCACCATATGCATGGTGTTCCCCATTCAGCAGAGCTTTGGCTGTATCTTCTCCAGAGAATAAACTTTCAATCTTCCACCAGAGTGCAGGAGAAAGAGTCTCTCAGCTATACAGATTGTTTGAAGAAGGAGGGGTGGTTTGGTGATGCAACTGCTTTCACACATTCACCCTATTTTCAAACCCACCTTGATTCTCACTTCCAGAGAAACATGATACAATTAATTTCTGTGCTATTTATACTGTTATATATATGGGTTACGCTGCTGGCTTAGGATTTGGCTTTCTTAAGTCTATAAATTAGCTGCCACACATTCATCTGTTTTCTAGGTGCCAAAATGTTGTTAACATTGTAGCCTCTCTTGTTCCTTATAGAATTAAACCAATGTGGGTTTATGCTTTTAATAATATCCCCTTACTGCCATTATCCTGGGATTTCAGGAGAGAAAACAAATAATACATGTGTTCAGACATTAATTTTGTCCATGGGAATATCCTGAAAGATTACTTCCAAATATTTTACTTAATTCAAAATATACTTTCCAGTCGATTTCCCTGATCTATTGGTCATCTCAGCCTGATGAAAAGGAATAACTAAATCTGGGTATGTGTTGTCCGTGTCTGTAGTTGTCTACACTGTGTTAATAGCAATGCTGAATTCTAGTGATCACCATGACTTCTTCAATGCGCCCAAAAATCTCTTTGATAACTTTTCTAGATTACTGCCTGGAAACACCAAACTCACACTTAACTTCTCTGAAATCCAGAAACGCAGAGGCCCATCTGTAGTGTCTTTATCCCTCTTTCACTTCCCATTATACCTCAGAGATCCGGAACAAATGTTCAGTAATCTTACCTGCAAGTTCTCTGCACTCTGATGTGTGATTTACCCCCACCTGATGACCTAAGCTACGTTAAAGCAATTTAATATCTCCTGCAATCCCTTCACCAATACTAGGTTCACATTCTACCTTACTTACCCCTTATCTGTGACAGAGGAGACAGAGTTAAAAATAGGAGCTGTTTTCTCTAGATTACACATCAAAACTGAACAGGGTCAGAAGCAGTGGACCTTTTTACTCCCTGACCACCTTCTTGCCATTTGAATTGTCCTCAGTGTTTTTTACTGGTCACAATTCCCTTCAGACTTCCCAGCTCCACTCCTCTATTCCCTGCCATTTCTTGCAGGTACATTTGACTGCACACTGTTCTTTCACCCTTCTGTCCTGGTCTCCTTCAGTGTTTCCCACTATTTTCTTCATTAGGATCGTGTGAACTCAAGGTCAGAATTACAGGTTTGAGGCTCCCCTATACTTGTGAATAATCTTCCTTTCTAGAGTGATATCATGCAGACTCATGCCTGTCTCACATCAGAAGTTTTTGTGTGCTCAGTCCCTGCTCCCAGTCATCACAAACTTCAGGACATAGTTGCTTACTCCCAAGGTTCCTGTCACATCTATTTCCACAACCTACTCCCTGGAGGTCCACAGACATTTCTCTAGATGCCACCGATAGTAACAGCTTCCATAGCATGGCCTGTGTTCCAGGCCTCTTCTAAGTGCTCAGTGTATAGTAATCCATCTAAGCTACATACCCAGCCAATGAGGTAATTAAGACCATTTTACAGAGGGGGGACTTTAGGTAACTTGTCCAAGGCCACACAGAATAGAAAGTCATGGGGCCTGGAGTGAAACCCAACCAATCTAGTGTCCGAGTCCATGCTCTTAACTACTGTGCTAGTCTGACTCTTGTATGTCCTTAACCACCAGGATTTATTGCCTCTGCCCTCTAAATAGAAGATGGCATTCCAGCAAAGCAAGTAAAGACCTTGTCAGATGTCTGTTTCCAGCTAAGACTTCCAAAAGAAGTTCAGATATGCACCATTGCTCTATCTTGCCCCTGTGCCAGTTCTGTGACAAAGATCAGGAGTCAGGGCAATGAAAGTCAACATACCCCCAGAGTAAACTTCCAGGTCTCCTACTCCTTAATTACCACCTATGTGAAGGCCTCAGTCCAAGGCATGGAAAAGATGGAAAGGCCAGTTTGTACTTTACCTGCAAATAGGTCCATGACTCCTAATTCCCTAGGATGAAGAATAGGTGTTATGGGGCAAGGCATGGGAGGTGGCTCCTATGGTCAGATACGTTTAGACATTCTGAGCTAATTTTGTCTATTTAGTTTATGTCCTTCCTGAACCCTTAAATGCTAATGAACATGATAAATTTTCAAGAAAGAGATATATTGTGCAACATTTGCCAAACTGATTTGACCACTGAATCATTTTTCCCCAAAGGGAAATCAAATTCCACAGAAACTTGGGAAATATGGTCATGAATATATCTTTTTTTTTTTTT